>JAQGAF010000196.1:0-68498 GCA_034687865.1 Kryphioiulus occultus
CCCTCCCCGTTTCTACACTCAACATTTTCATTCTCCCCCCCCAATTATGACTTACCAATTGACCGACAAAATTTCGATTTTAGCAAATGGCTGTACTTCGGAATACGCCCTGCGATCGCACTATGAGCAAGTTGGCTTCTCCTAACATCCCGCAGGCTGACGGTGATTGCCTGCGGTTAGGGCAAGCAAAATAAAGAAATGACATTTTCAGTAGGATAGATTAGGTTAGAATTGACACAAAAAACCACAAAAAATACAAAAAAAAGTAAAATTTGCGAATCTATATGACAGTGTCATTCTTTTATACTAAACAAGAACAGAAGGGTTGAAATATGGTTTGTGCACATTTGGATATATTCCGCAGTACATCCGAGCAAAATGTTTTCATATTATGTGAGAAATGATGGATTTTAACCCATGTTTCTATAAGAAATGTGTAGGAACACCGTATAGGCTAATTTGTTTCTGCAAAACCTGCAAAAGAAGTCCCCGAATTCCCAAAGAATCCCAAAGAGTTTGCTTTTAGAATTGCCTAAATAATTGTCATGATATACTGTATCGTAAGGTCCATGTTATAGTTTTTTTCAAATTAGGACATCTTGGTTCGCAAAAACTGTGGGCATAATACCCTTCTGCAATTGTAAAATGTAAATACATGTACCGAGATCGCCTTAGATGCATTTTTTTTCTTAATCATGGTTTGTAGATCTAAGTAGTTTCCTTTTCCCAATTTTGAAAACACGAATTTTTCCTCGATCCCTTTGATTGATTGACTTGTCCGACAAGGGAGGTTGGGTCGTATTTCGGCGTAGGCACCCTGTATGCCCAGGCACCCATGTGTTTTCTGGCGGGCTCTTGAAATATTCATGAAAACCGAGCAGTCGGCCACATTTGCCGCAAATTGAAAATGACTTATGAGTTTGCGAGGCCAAGATTTACGACTGGGCTGGGACTCAGACGGGGTTTAATGCTCGGCTGCTTCTGTTTTCCAATCATTTTATCCTCACTCCGACGCTTTTCGGTTAGAGCCACTGACTGCTTTGGACATGGCCGTGGAGAAAACGGATATGACGTATAATAAGATCGCCCTGATTCGATTTGCCAAAGTCGAAATCGGCAGCCAACTGTCATTTCTGAAGGCGAAGAAGCGAAACAAAATTCCGAAAACACGCTGATGATGATGAGAGCAAATGGGGAGAACCCTTAGCACTCTCTGACCCTACATTGGTTTTTTATAGCGTTTTCTAACGTCTTGCTACAGTATAGTTCTAAAGACCCTGGTTTGCATTGATAGATTCTGAAAACGTGGGCTTCTCCTACGGTTCGAGGTTGCCAGTGATTGCCTGGCGTTTAGGGGCAGATTAATAAATTTCATATTTAGGTTAGGTTAGGTTAAATACAAAAAAGGATGAATTACGACTGCTAGGACAGGTGTCATTCTTGTATACTAGACCAGTAGGGTTGAAATATAAATATTTCGTGCACTTTTGGATCAGGTTCTAATTCGTAGTGCAGCCAGAAAACGATATAGTGATGAAATAGACCTGCATGCAGATACGTCTGAATTTATTCGTGCAAGAAATGTTCGAGTTTAAACTCCATTTATGATTTAACGCAATTTCTACTTGCATGAAACTTTCGTTGGGTGTCATTAAGGCAGTCACGAACCAAATTGTTTACAAATACTGTAAGCACTGTAATAGTTTGGGATGTACTGTGGAATTTGCCCTACTCCAATTGTGCACAAAATACTTATAACCTGTTCTACGTGCAGCAATCGCGAATTATCCGTTTTTTATTCTTATTTTCTGTTTTTTTCTTTGGCTTTGTTTTTATCCTAACCTATCCTGACCTAAACAAACATAAAAGTGGAGTTTATTTCGCCTACCCTAACCGCAGGCAATCACTGCCAACCTACGAGCCGTTTGGAGAAGCTCACTTACTTTCCTTGTAGTGACTATGCAGTAGGGCATATTAAAAAGTTTAGGCTGTGCAGCCATTATTTTGGAAACACGTGTCCATGAGTGACGTTTCAATGCAAAATTCTGTGAAATAGTCAAATAGTTCCAAAATAATCAATCTCAACAAAAAAAAGCGAAGCTTGCCTTATCTCTCAAGTCTAAATTTGGCCGAACTAATTAACTTCAATTAATCGTACTGAATTGGAAAAGAATTGTGCCTACCACACTTTTAGATTTCATTTCGCTTTATTCTTGGATTGCTATCACCATGATTCCATGAAGCTGCAGTATAACTATAATGCAGGTTTTCATCGCAATGCATTCCACTCCTTCAGGGCATGTTTACAGATATAATAATGCGTCTTCTTCACCCAAGTTTTAATTAGTGAAATCCGTAATTTTCAGTTCGGACCCTAAATCTCGGCGTGCAGGCGTCGTAAAACTTGGGCTTTATGACGGTCTGTTGTTGCTTTCGAAGAAACGCGTAATTTCCACTAATACGATGAGTTGCACTCCAATTTGCGCCGGTTTATTTATAGGAGCAATTAATTATTCGAGCAATATTGGTAGCATTTTCTCGAAAATTGCGCTGGATGTCCCGACCCCCTTTCGTTAGCGTCCCTATGAATGCACGTGGTGCGAATGAAATGCGAGGAAATTTCTCAATTAGCTCATCTCGCATTTAAAGCCTGTGTGTATGCATATTATGCGGGATAAGAGAGGGAAAAGGATGGCGTTGAACGTTTGGTGACATAATGTATTCCGTGTTCCATCGACGGAAATTAGCGGTTGAAAGTGACTTTATTATTTTCATTAGTAAATGCAGGGAGGAGGGAGAAGGAGGGGGCGCGTGCCATTCAGCTATTTGTGGAAAATTAACGAAGGGTCGTTCGCTAGGAATTAAATCCACTGAAATAAACACTGGCCTGCCAGCAGACATGGATAAAAATTCTAAATTATAAGTGAAATAGCTGCGGATGCGTTTATTCGGATTTTTCCGAGTTTGAATTTGCCGCTCAAATCCTATAGCGTTGATTTGTCTAATAGTCACGACCGTGGCAAACGTGGCAACCGTGGAACGTGAAATTCCATTTAGGCTTTGGAAGGCGTTCGATTTTGCAAAAAAAACTCAATTGCTTTTTTTCAACATGGCTAAAATGCCAACTTTACAGTTGTACCGCAAAATATCTCAAGTAAAACGACCATTATCAAGTATTGATTATATCGGTAGTTCAAAAACGAATAGTTTCGTAAATTATTTCGCAAAAATCTGTGCTTTTGACGTCACAAATGTGGCAACGTTCAAGTATGATGAAAATGCCCTTATTATTTTTACTATAGCCTTTATATAGATAAGTAAAGAAAGGTAGCTTTACTTATCTATGACTTTTACAAAATTCTGTGGCACATTCCAATTTCCACTAAGGCTGTTGGTATTATTTTTTCCTGAACATATTTCACGAAAACTATCGAAAAAGTTCTGTATTTACCTAGCAAATCTAACCGGGATTAAATGAAGGTTTGTTTTTTTGACATACATGTAGGTAAATTGCACTCAGTAATTTTTTTTTGCCTAAATTTGAACATTGCTGTGTGAATTTGCACTGAGGCCGTTATTATTTTTTGAAGATATTTCACGACAAGTATCGAAAAGGTTCTACATTTACCTAGTTGCTTATTCGATTTAGCCAGGGTAAAATGCAAGTTTTTCTGACTTTAAGGTAAATTGCACTCGATCATCATTTTTTTGCCTAAATTTGAACATTGCAGAGTGTGAAGGCGTGACGCCATCTATTCCCGGACTTTGTGTCGTTTCCCGGTCCCAGCTTTTATTTCCCCCGAGAGATATTAGTCGGCGTTGGTTTCCCATCCATCACCGAATGAATACCAGATTTAGCATCTCACAGTATTCACAATGAAGCAATTACGTAGATTGCCTGAGGATTAGCCAGGCGAAAATTGCACCCGGCTTCCAGCTATTAATAGGAGACTCCTTTCCTACTACACTACACTGTCTACGCATCAGCACACCTTTTGCCAATAGGCCTGGAATAGCGTCGAGAGCTCGCTCGTCTATTTTACACGCTTTAGCAGCTAAAAAGATCTTAGCATTTCCATACACGCACCAATATATCCACTTAGATTCAATTGGCCCTTTAAAAGATTTGTTTGCCATCCAATTACAATAAATGCACAGCCTGTCACACTTTCTGCGTGCCATCTATCAGACCCTATACGCCCCCACTTCCAGCCCAGGCACAAAACCGACGACGAGGACGATACAGCTTTTTCAAATCGGCTTTAAACAATTTTATTACCTAAATGCGGCCCTGTTTCGTTTTTTATGCAAAATCTATGGGGTCCTAAATCCCTGAAAAGCGCGTGAAAGTGGCTTTTCTCATTGTATTGAAGTTTTGTTTCTGCATGATCAACCGAGCTTAAATTTCTTACTGCATCTCCAAATCCAAAAATTGAATTATTATAAGATATTAATAACTATGTAGGACATGGGGAAATAATATTTTTCCCAGTTTCATTTCTAACTATTTAGCCAAATATGTAATTAAAACTAACTTGCCCTGGAACTACACTTTTGAGACTATGAACCTCATCCCCTATGGAAACATTTTGGCAATTGTTTTTTGTCTGCAATTTGCAGTAGGATTTAGCATTATATAATTTATTAACCACATTTTTAAGCTTATGGATTAAAATGGCACAGATCAAGTATCGTTTATGCAGTGATTTACAGTGAAAATTCAGCATGGTTTTATTGACAACATTCTATCTTACATTAGGAATTAATACTTAAACACACGAATCAACAAAGACAATTATGCACCAACTTTTCAACAGACAAAAATTAACACAACAGTTCTAGGGAAATCATATGAGCTAAAACCACTTTCTGAATGATGCATCATGTGAACTAAGTCTATGAACAAGTTGTTTACCTCTGTCACCAGTACAACAGTGCCAAATAAGAAACATGTATGAAAATTTTCGATTTATCACACAAATTTGTCGCTTTTATTGAATAATTAAGACCAGTTTTCCGAACAACTATTTTAAAAATGACTTGCGAGGCCGACCTTTTGACTTATGTCATGAAAGCTCCCATTTCTCAAAATATCGTATCAGGACATTATACAATGAATCAAATTAGCTTAAAATCATTACTGTTTGAACGTCCTACTTTTCCTAAGCTAAGTGCATTTATCACCGATATGGAATGTACTGGCAATCAACCTTGCACGTTAGGTGGTGCCTTGCCTCAAGATGAAAGCGACCATAGTCATTTTATTGATCTTTTTTGATGCGTTGACTCGTCATACGATAGATGATGCTATCACGACCAGGATCCATGTGCCACATGCCAAGGGCAATGGCAAATATGGATAAACTGATGACGAGCATAGTAAAGAAAATTATGTTGAAAATTGCAGGATAATCTTGACTGTAAGTTTGTGCTATGTTGGCTTCATCGGGATTACCAGCATCCTGCAAATAAAAGATGAAGTGTTGGCAGAAAACTTCAGGAAATTTCAGATAAAATTCGTGATGTGAACACCACCTACCACAGGGGCTGCGAGAAGACTGCGAGCTAACCTCAACTTAGAGTTTTCACTTTGATAATCGACAGTTAAAACCAGGAATAGAAAGTTGTCCTCGTATATTTTATTTAGCAAATTTTCAATCTAAAAGGTGGGAAATAACAATAAGTAAACAATTGAATTAACTTTATTTTCTTTTCATCACAGAATCTTTCCATGGTCGATGCTGCTTACCTGCATCAAAACATCACGGAGAATCAAAATTGCTTCAGTCACTTGAGGGGAATCTGCACCGTACACAGAGACCAGTCCTTGAATAGCTGTTGAATGGAACCAAACGAGATCCGCCATGGATTCAGTCTGTAGAAGTTTTGCATTGAACCACAACTGAACAGAAACATTGATGCTGATAAATTATAACGCGACGCAAGGTAAGACCACATTTAAATTTGTGCCATTGCAACGAATTCCTGACAAGATCAATATAGTTAATAGCTCAATATAACTCACATTGAGGCAAGTGGCTTGAATATTTGAAAGCAACAATATTAACTTTGTCAGGACTTGCAACAACTTGACGTTCTAATAGCCAAAACTAAGCTCACGGCATCCGTTGTTTCCCTATAAAGCTGCATTTCAGAAAGAAATTCCATGTCTGGAGTAAGCGTTGTGTTCAATGATTGCAGCACTCGGTCCTTCAGAACAGAACCATCAGATAACACTTTATTTGCTAGTTTGTTTGGCTCTACAGAAACGTCTTTCAATAAATCTGGATACTGTGATTTAACTGCATACATCTACAGAAAGAACATAGCAAAATCTTCAATAAAAGCCAAATAACAGCGGCCTTTAATAAAACGACGTACTTACAGTGTCATCGTTCGTGATGTCCAAACATATTAAATCATCTTGGGGGTACCTTTTATAAATGCGGTCAGCTACCCGCTGATAGCACCATCCTGGAGCAACGTCCTAAAACGATACAGCGACTTGTTGAATTGCGCTCAATTCCATCAATTGTAATGTTAGGATCAGCATTTGTAATCTTAAAGTTCCTTACCACAGAAAGTGGAAATTTCACGTAATTGAGACCCAAGTTGATATTTTCAAATCCATCAATTTCAGCCACGATCGCCGCCTTCGGGCGCTTGAAAGGAGTTCCTGATTTTAGGCCGTCCCAATTTAAATCCTTGCATGTTGAGATAAGAAAGACAAATTAAAGCAGGTGAAAGCATGGGGTCATTTCTTCTGCAATCTTCAAATTGCACTCCCACCTTGACCGTGGTGAAACCCATAGCTGCAGAAGTGACATCTGGAAGCTCGCTCGCTTTTAGAAAGTTCTCTGATGAATCCGATGAAAATTTCATGTATGAAGGGGCATGCTGAACATAAAGTTCCTCAGACGCTGAAATTGATATTAAACACGATTTTATTCCGAATGAAGCCAACTCACAGAACAGTTTAAAGTGGCTTAGAAAAACAAAACCGTTAATTAAGTAAAGCGTTACGCAAGGGGAAAGGGCATTAAAAATAGTTACATACAGGCAAATTGAACGGGTGAAATAATTTTATCAGAGGTGGGCGTTCCAGATTTCGTTGCGAAACTCTTACAAAACCAGTTTGCAAATCGGCAATTTTCCGATAATTTCATTAGAAAGTAATGGGGGAATTAGACAGCGACTTACCTAAAACCGTTGCTAATGTTATGCTGATAAATGCTACGAAAACAAACGACAAATTACGTGATTTAACCATTTCTGTAAAATCTTTGAAATCACTCAGGCGAGCAGAAGCGTGAAGTTTGTGAACCGACCGCAACCAGAAAGAATCCTAAAAATCGTCTGCTCAAGTGATAGCAACGCCTCCTGCTGCTCAAGTCGAGCACTATATTTTAAAACTATTTATTTTATTAAAAATATCCAAGATTTCAATTACATGGGCCCAGATAAAATTATGAGATTTTTCGTGATTGAATGAAATTTAACATCAGCTTTGATCTTATCGCAAAATAAGTATCACAAGCATAATGGAATCAGGGGCAATAAACATTATCATGTGTTTTAATCCGTTGCATGTTGGGAAATTTGGGTAGTGTGACTCGTTTTCAAAAAAAGTCCTCACAGTAGTCCCCTATTCTAAATTGTTCAAAGTTTTGGTAATAATGCATAAATACAGCATCTGCGAATTGCCTTTATTTTTCCGTTTTTAATTGACATTATTTGCGCCTGTTGTATTAACACGAATTACAAAATGATATATAATATTAATCAGAGTCTTGATATATAATACTCAACGGGCTTGGCTGGTTGGTATCATTGCCATATCACAGTCCAAAGTCGATGACAAAAAGCCTGTTGAGGTTTAAAAATGGCTTCGCGCTAATGAACTTTTAATTTCTCTTCGTGTTAATTTTAGTTTCATGAAGTTAGTAGTATCATCTTCAGTTCATAAGGCAACGATTAAGAGAATAACGAATTCAAAGAGTACGGCAGTACGCAATTAACGTAAGTACGCAGTAGTCATTGCGTCTTAATTGAAATGACAATATGTTGCCAAGGTGTTTGTATCCACCCCCTAGTGAGTTCATAGTTTGGTGACGTCGCTGATATTTATGTGCGGCGACAAGTTCCAAACGGCAGGTGTTCGTTAATGGATTTTAATGATAAGGAGAAATCTTTGGTGCATTTTGATGATAGTCACGTAGCGTCATCAGTAGAGCTACAGGCGTCAGTGGGTTGAAGCCCAAGTAACCACTTGACCATGCCTTTTGACCTGTTGATTTCCGCAACTCCCTCGTGGTGTATGACTGATAAGTAATGACCCTCAAAATTTGATCCAGAATAACGTTGTAGATGCCTTGTTGCTCTCATATATGCGAGTATGAATCAGAATGAATTTTTTCAAAAATGCGCAAAAAGTGAACCATTTTGTACGCAGCATTTTGTTCTATTGTTCTAATGCAAGGTCACTCGATCACAACAATACGGTATCAAAAGTGCAATGATTAGATTTGTTATTGCATTTTATGTTATGACAACAGCCTGCTCATGGTTATACGGCCATAGGCCTATGGTGTATTGAAATAAACGATGACAGAGGCCGTCAGTTAAATCCAATCATAGAAAGTGTATGCTCATGATAAGTATTAATCTTCAAAAAATAAAGGCCGAGGGTTGTTATTAGAAATTCAAATTGCTATTAATTAGGACTAGTTAATCCATAATGCTATTGTTCTTTTTCATTTTGCAATGGGTATAATTATCTTCTTGGATCAATGTGCGTTGTATGTCCCTTTTAGATAAACAAAAATTTCTCATCCCACTCGTATTTTGTGCTGTTTCAATTGGCCTGTGATTACATGTATCGAGTTCAGCATACACAATATTTTGATTGGGAAATCACTTTGATGACAGACCCTCTCTCGTCGTGGGGATTGTGATTTTATTATAGCTCTTTGAATATTTTTGCTAACGCTTTTCCCTAGAGATGGCGTTAACAGATGAGCCAGATGAGGCACCTCCAGTAAGTCCAGTTGCCAGTGATTCTAGTGGAAAAGATCCTAATGGAGAGCCTGCTTTAGACGAAATAGACCTAAATCACCATGAACCTGGACGCAGGCCTTCTTCTGCCGCCTTAAACAGGTAGGCCTATATTTTGACTTATGTAGCCTATTTATGAAAGTTCAAGGCATAATTTTTGAAAACCTAGCATTTGGGTGATTTGGTTTCACCTTGTTCATGCATATGTTTTATCCAATTTTTAGTCCGTTTCATTTGCAAGGAGCTTTGGAAATGGGGCAACCCATGGAGCATTGGGATTACAGTGGAACGCAGGATGACTTGAATGCTGTGGACTCGCAGGATAGTATTGCTTATTTACCAGGAACGGGCTTTAGGCGATACTATCCTGCTTTGCGTACCATAATTCCGATTCGTTTTGAACCAAAGTAAGAACTGTTGAATTTCTTTATTTTATAACTTGAAATCTCATACAAACTTAATTGATACTGGAACATATGGTACTGAACAGAGATGTTTGGCAATATGTGTATAATATATGAATTATTAAAAAATCTTTTAAGGGAGCGCAAAGTTTTACCCGTCGACAGTGCAGGATTTTTCTCCTTTGCCACATTTGCTTGGATGACTGCACCGATGTACAAACTGCTTCGCAAAGGGACCTTTGGATTTGAGTCCTATCGTTGCTCCATTATGGAATCATGTACTTTAAATAGTCAGCGGCTAGCATATCTTTGGGAAGAGGAATTGAAGCAACGAGGACCAGCAGACTCTTCGTTGTTCAGAGTGTCTTGGCGTTTCATGAGAACTAGAGTGATTTTTGCTGCGATCGTTTACACCCTGGCAATTCTTCTCGGTTTTCTAACTCCGCTCATTTTCCTGCCCATCTTGGTGCGCAATGCTAAAGAGGAGGAACCTTATTATGTCGATGGCATCCTCGTTGCTGTTGGAATTTTAGTCGTAGATATTATGCGAGCTGTTCTAGTCAGTTTTCATGGTGCCATCTACATACGGACTGGCTTGCGGCTTAGGTCGGCCTTACTCACGATGGTGTACCGCAAAGTCGTTAGCATGAATACTTTAGGTCAAACAAGTGCTGGCCAGGTAGGATTTCAAATTATATCTAGTTCTGAATGCATTCACACAAATTCAAGTTTAATTACAGTTCCAATGTTAATTTACGACAGTCGACGTTTCAATTTTTAATTGTATTTTCTGTGTAGATCTTGAACCTGTTTTCAAATGATAGTGCTCGCCTGCTAGATTATGGCCAATTTCTTCATATGTGGGTATCTGGCTTAATAAGTGTTCTCGTGGCTTTTACTTGGATCATCTGGTCATTAGAAGCAGCTGGTGCGGCAGGCGTTTCTGCATTTCTTGTGTTTTTCCTCCTGCAGTATGTCTGCACTGTATTGACTGCTCGCTTTCGAGCACGAGCTGTTATTGCAACAGACAACCGAGTAAGCTTTCTCTATCTAACTAATGAGAACTGCTGTTGAAAGTTTCAGACATAACTATACGTTCTCCCATTTTATGTTAAGGTTCAGAAGACGAAGGAAGCATTAACAGCCATTAAAATTATCAAAGTCAATGCTTGGGAAGATGTATTTCACAAGATTATTGCGGGTATTGTAACACAACACCGAAACTTTGAAATTATCTTTGTGTTGAATTAAGAAAAAAAAAATTAACATGAATAATGTAACCTTTTTTAAAATGTGTACAATTTAGGTGTTCGTGGTGAAGAATTAAAGCTGCTTCAAAAAATAGTGTTCTTAACATTGTTGACTGCTGCCATGTCACAATGTCTTCCTTCTGCTGCAGCACTGGTGACTTTCATTACATGCTTTGCTTTCGGATATGAACTTAGTCCTGCTCAGGTAATGTTTAGCAATTATTTCTATTCAATGGCCTGATTCAATTCACGTTGCCATATACTAAGACTGAACAAATTTCTCAGTGGAAAAGATTGATATAAAACCTTCTTGTATTAATTATTGCACTCAGTTTTATTGATTATAACTACCAATTGTTGCAAATGTCAGCTTTTAAAAACAGATGTATTTGTAGGGGTTTGCTGCATTAGCAGTATTCATGTGGAGCCGGCATGGCATAGTCTTTCTACCTGTGTCCTTAGGTGCAATTGCTCAAGTTAAGCCTACCATGCTACGTGTAAAGGTTAGTGCTTCTTCTAAAGTTGTTACTAGTTGTTTACGATTTTTTGTAACAAGTAACATGATTGACATTATAATTAAAAATGTACACTTGGCAAGTTCCTGTAATTTGCCTTTCCTATTTCATAAAAATTCAAAATATCATGAAAATTGCAAATGTACTGCTCCTAAAATACGTAATCTTTTGTTTTCGTTACAGGAGCTTCTTTTGCAACCTGACACCAGGCCATGCATTTCTATTCCAAAAGATCCTGGCCATTCTGTTAGCTTGGCCAGAGCAACATTTGCTTGGGACAGACCTGTTGAAGCTACTGGTCCTGAAGGCGCTAAACCTGGCGTGCTTAACAGTGTGAAAATTAACAATGGCCATCACGATAATCTCGAAGCTGATGCGATGTCACCTTTAACTGCCACGGAAAATGCCAAATTCGTTGAAGTTTTACATGATATTACCGTCTCCATCAGCAAGGGTCAGCTCGTCGGCATTTGTGGACCCATGAGTAGTGGAAAGAGCTCACTTCTTTCTGCCATCCTTGGACAGGTCTGTAATGACTTTTCATTATGATATGCTATTATTTAAATTTGATTGAAATGTTGTACTTTTCTTTTCTTTGGAAAAGCATCATTACAAAGGCATTTAGATTATTCCTGAAACTTAAAAAAAGCCATTATTAAGGTTGTTAACTTTGTGATAGCTCCATCTGCTGAAGGGAGATTTGGCACTTCGAGGCAATGCGGCTTATGTACCTCAGCAATCATGGCTCATCAAAGCAACTGTGCGGGAAAACATCGTGTTGGGCGATGCTTTGGACCCCAAACGCTATTACAATGCAATTCGATGCTGCGCGTTAAATGATGATCTTCATACTCTGCCGGCGGGTGATCAGACCGAAGTAGCCGAAGCCGGAATTACATTAAGTGGTGGGCAGAAGCAACGTGTGGCCTTGGCACGAGCAGTTTATTCCAATAGGGACATAGTTCTGCTGGACGATCCACTCGCCTCCTTGGACAACATGATAGCTGAATACGTATTCAACCACTGCATAAAAGACGTCCTGAAAGAGAAGACTGTTCTTTTCTCCTGTTCCCAAGTGAAATTTTTGCAGAGCTGCGACTATATCATCTTTCTTCGGGATGGTCAAATCGTGGAACAGGGAACTCCTACTGAATTGACTGAGGCAGGAGGCTTATACTATAGTTTTATTCAGGAACGTGGCACTTCAGGAAATCTAGACTTGGCCAAAGAGTTGCCAGAGAAAAGTAAGCTAAAATACTATTTCAGTGATGGATATCACAATCATCTTTGATTATAATTAAATGTAATTTGAATTGCCCAGCAAAGAAAACATAAA
Source organism: Kryphioiulus occultus (assembly GCA_034687865.1). Classification (NCBI taxonomy): domain Eukaryota; kingdom Metazoa; phylum Arthropoda; class Diplopoda; order Julida; family Julidae; genus Kryphioiulus; species Kryphioiulus occultus. The sequence goes on from JAQGAF010000196.1 coordinate 12,560, forward strand.
TATGATAGAAATTCCCATGTATTTAATTCGACATTTATATATGTTATGCAAGTTATTTGACCTTCTATTGGTAGATTACGGACATCAAGAGCAAAAGATAAAACAGCATGCTTATTGGCAAGCCATGGCTCCATGACTTATTATCATTTTTATGCAATATTTTTGTGCAAACTAAAATTCGCTATTTTTTGTGTACAAAACTTCAGAATGATAGCCCCTACTATAGATTTAATTCTAATTGCTAAATCTGTGATTTTTATCCTGATGGTATATGTATGCCTGTAAAAAAATTGCATACTAAGACTTGACAATGGTGCACTTTATCTTAGATGGTGTAATGCAAAGACGCCCATCCCCCACTGGAGTGATTTCAAAAGAACCGTCACCTCCGTCCAATAAGGCTGATGACTCGGCAGCACCATCCGTAGCCTCATTGTCTGATGCTGGTCGTCTAGTACTTCCAGAAGAAAAGGGTCAAGGCAGCATCACTTGGAATACGTATTTTGAATACATGAGAGCAATGGGAGGCTGTTTTGTGGCTCTTGGTGTGACTCTCAGTGTAATCATCTTTATGGCTGTTACCGTGTTGTGCAGCTGGTATCTTGCCATGATTCTTGGAAGACAAGATATGGGGGTAACTACATTTACTTTATTTTGCAATTAGATTTTGCTTTTGGGTGCTTATTCGCCAGGAAAAATAAGTTTGTTATGGTTGTTTAAATTAAATTTAATGGTTCTTCATTTATATACTTTTAAATTTTTAGCCGGTGTTCAGTATTTATAATAGTAACGAAACTGATAATAGCAACGTTACCAATACTATCAGTTCAACGGCGAATGTCAATGAAAGCCTACCTCTTGCTGCTGGGGTTGCAGAAGACAGTGAAACTACTAGGTACATCATGGTGTTTGGCATACTCTTGTTGAGTATGTTTATTACAGGGATATTTCAAGCATTCATATTTTCAAAGGTACCTTTTACCTACTGTGTAATTTTCATTTATCTTGATGTTTTCATTTCTTGATTCACTAATCGAGGCTATAACTTTGTCGTATTTTCAGGCAACCATTCTAGCATCTAAAAGGCTTCACGATCGCATTCTAAAGAAAGTTTTTCATGGAACTATGCGATTTTTTGAAACTACTCCTATTGGTCGCATTTTAAATATCTTTTCTAAAGATTTGGATGAAGGTGGGTTTTCGTGATATTTGATTTTGCATGACACCAACATCTTATAAAGCAATCATATTTTTTGTAAGTTGACGAAAGTACTTTCGAAAATCCAACATTTCTAATGGATAACTAGAAAAGCATTGTCAGCACCTTTTTTAGTGAGTTTGCGAGGAAATTTAAGTTCATTACTTGCAATATTAATGGAAAAAAATAAGTTACAAGATCCTCACTTACTTGTATCCTGATATAGACTTTAATTTTTTTAAAATGTTTTTTTTTTCTTGCAGTTGATTTTATGCTGGCAACATTTTTAAATGTGACTGTCACCCTGCTCTCTGTTACCGCTTTGTCATACGTTATGGTGGCTGCTGTCTTCCCGTGGTTCTTGGCGGCCCTGCCTGTGCTGGGTGGTATGTTCCTGTACGTGCTACTCGTCTTCCGTGCAACTGCTCGGGAAGTGAAACGCCGCGAGAACGTTTCACGATCTCCACTCTTCAGTCACATTAATGCTACCCTCACTGGGTTGGCCACGCTGCATGCCTACGAGAAGGAAAAACTGTTTGAAAACGAGTTTATTCGGTTGCAAGATGATAATTCTACCCTGAATCACTTGCTCGTTGGTAGCATTAAGTGGATGGGCTTCCGGTTGGATATGATCGTAACAATTGCAACTACTTTGGTGGCCGCCTTAGTTGTGGCATTGCATGGGTCTGTCGATCCCTCGTTTGCAGCACTTGCTCTCGTCTATTGCAGTACGGTGAGTGAAAACAGTTTTAATCACTGTTCATTGTGCTTATCATCTCGTTATGGCTAATGCAGCATTTGGTTTTATTATTAAAATAGATGGGAGGATTGTTCAATTACACTGTACGTGTTACTAGCGAGAGCCAAGCACGTTTTACCAATGTTGAACGCATTTTGCGCTATGAGCAGTCACTGGAAGAGGAAGGCCCAGACAGGAAGGCTCTTCCTCCGGCATCGCTGGAATGGCCGGCCAAGGGCCAAATCACCTTTGAAAATGTGGATCTCCGCTATAGAGAGAATATCCCATTGGCATTGACTGACTTATCTTTCAACGTCCAACCAAACCAAAAGGTAGCCATTGTAGGTCGCACTGGGGCAGGCAAGTCTTCCATCGGAGCAGCCCTCTTTCGCCTGGTGAACACGTGTCGCGGCCATATTTTCGTGGACAATGTGGATATTGCTCAACTGGCCCTTCATGATGTCCGTTCCCGAATGTCCATTATCCCGCAAGATCCCGTTCTTTTCAAAGGGACAATCCGATTCAACCTGGATCCACAAAATGCTCATCATGACGAGGAAATATGGCAAGCGTTGGCTAAAATAAGACTTCAAGATAAGGTAACTGTCTAAATCTTTTACTGAAAAAACTGGATGCACTAGACTCCGAATTATTTGTAACATTGTCTGATCCTATATTTTGAATGTAGAGAAATCCCAGTTAATTGTACCATAGAAAAATCGAAACTACTATATACCAAAACAAAAACGAATGCCAGAAACGTGATGGAAAAGCTAAATAGTATTATAGTTGCATTTCAGTGTTTCACCATATGTATACGTGACGTTGAGTTGGGTTTGATTTCCTCATTTTCTTTGCATTATAGATAACTTCTTTGGACAGGCAATTGTCATATGTTGTAGCAGAAAGTGGTGATAATTTTTCAGTTGGTGAAAAGCAGTTATTATGTCTGGCCCGAGCCACGTTAAGACAGAGCAAAATTTTGTTTATGGATGAAGCCACTGCTTCAATGGACGATGACACAAACTCGCTGATTCATCAAGTTTTAATGGACTCCTTCACCGATTGTACAATCCTAACTATTGCGCACCGATTACAGCATATTCAAGATTACGATCTTGTCTTAGTGCTTCGTGATGGAAAAGTAAGCATCATCTACATGAACTTATACTTGCGAGAAATGATTAGCTTTTATTTTAGCTGTATTGTGCATGCTTCAGAAATTGGAGCATTTATATAAACCAAGCCTTTTACTAATTCTGTTAATATACCAATTGACTAATATTTCTTTTTCTACAGATGGTTGAATTTGATGATCCCAAAGTTTTGGCTTCAAACCCTGCTTCATTATTTGCAAAGATGTCACAGGGCAATTTATCATAAACGGAAAGGTAGGCTTGGTGCCATTTTTCATGTCTTCGCAATCATGTATCTTTGCAAGTGGGACACAAGGTGATTTTCATACAAAATTAAGGAAAGTAGCTGTAAGTCTAATTTATTGCAATTTAGCAAATAAACGATTTTAATGTTCATGTACATTCAAAACTGATTACAAAAATCATTCCATGTTTATTAACTAATAAATAAAGCACTGCTTATGTTTGTACGATTTTAATACTGTTGAAAATGATTATGTTACAAATTCTGTAGAAAAAAATGTTTAATTGATTTTTCAGAGGATTACTCGGAAAATTCATCAAACAATACATATATATTTACAGCATGCAATTTAAAAATAACCAGGGTAACGCACGAGTAGCCACTTTATTTAAGTACAATTTCAAAACTGAAGCATACCTCTCACAGCTGTTTCTTGGCAAACGTCATTCTTTTTTGGTTTTAAAATGCTTCTAAAACTTCATTGTACTATGGTCAAGAGGAGACATTTTGGCTACACAGTAAAACACACTGAAACAAAATCAAACAACAATTATGAAAGGTTGATCATGGAACTGAACATGCGAGAAAGATGAGTTAAGAAATATGAAAACGAGTTACTAACTTATGTGAATACTTGTTAATTATAGTTTGCAAATTCTTCGATTTTGCATTTGCCACCATGGCGTTGAGGCGGTGTACCAAGTCTCTTAAGTCATCAATTTGGTAACCAGAAAAATACTCCAAAGTCGGATTCTGAAATATAACGTTACACAAAATTAGTGATTTTAAGAGACTCAATGATTCTTGATTATGAAATTGATAAATGTTTACCCATGCTTCTAATTTTGACATCTGTAGTGCCAAGCAGAGGGCAGCCGCTGCCACTAGGGAATCTGGAACATCGATTAACTCGTACTCCATAAGAGACAACTCCAAGATGTACCTTGCCAATGTGAGTAATTCCATACTCTGCTTAGAACACTAAAAATAGAACAGTGCACTTCCAACGTCATTTAAAGGTAATGACAGTGGGGATTTTGATTGTTGCTAAGGTTGTCCAATTATTGTAGTTATGAAACAGTAGCAGCAATAATTGCTTACTCTTGCATAGCGGCGCAGGAACGAATAAGATAGTGGAGCTCCTAAATCAAAATCTACCACTTTAAGCATCCTAATTTCCATACGCAACAGCTGGCGCCTATCATAAGCATCATCACAAATATAAAGGAAGTCGTCCACTGCAGGAGGGCTGCGTTCATCAAATTTCGAGGATATCAGAAGAGCGGTGGAGCCGACTAGCTGCAATGCATTTTTTGGTACTCTTTCTCTAGACAGGTACAAGTCGACCAGCTTGACGGCCAAGTAAAGGGTTTCGTGATTCAGTTCGAAGCTCTCTTGAACCTCCGCCATCCAGTCCACAAGGACAGCACGCATGTGCTTCGTCACTTCGCGCTGGCGATCCATGTATTTAGGTACGATGAACTTGAGCTTAAAGAAATCGTTGGACATAAGTTGACAATCCGGTGAACATAAGACGCTAAACTCGTTCAATTAGATAATTCTACCTCCCGTTCCTTGAAGTATCTGAAGATATCTTGAGCATAAAGAGGAGCGCTGCAGGGGTCATTGAACACTTCAGCATCGAAATTTAGTATCCCCTCCGGGACCTCTGGTGGTTTTATGCGCGGTGAAATCTAAAAAATTGAATCACGGAAATCAGTTTCTTATTTTCTAGTGACATGCTCGAAATCAAACTTCAGTTTACCTTCTCTGATAATCTAGAAGTATTGCCTTTGGTTTCAGTAAAGGAAGATAATTCCAGAGTTGAAGTTAAGCTAAATATAAAAGCAGGTTCAAAGTAAAACTGTTAATGATATATGGGAATGCTAAGGTATGAACAGTAGATTTTACACCAGACAGTTGTTATAGATTGTACGCCTATTTAAATTGATGTTCTAATGTTTTATCAGCAGCTAACTGAATGGATTTTCCCTAAAATATACTTGGTTCACTCTGGTTTTCGTACCTCTCCTCAGCAGTGTCAAACGAGTCCTGGAATTCTGAAGCCGACGAAATATCAACAACTTCTATCTGGTTGCTCTGCAATTCCGCTTGCTTGTCACTTATACGCTTGGACTTTCGTATTTCTGGCACTGGCTGCTCTTCTTGAGAGAGCTTCAAAGAACTGCCACGTCTAGATCTAGTCACCCGCTTATCCCCTTCTTTACTGTCACTAATGGAGTCATTTATGGAAACACCAGCCTACATTGCGATGATAAAACGTCAGATTTACGAAGGGCAAATATGAAAACTATCAAGGATGTCTTTGAAATAATTGTTTACATTCGTAATGTCGCCGAATACTGATCTTTTGCGATGCGGTACTCCTTCGGGCGAGGCTTCCGCAGACCTTTTCGATGTGCTTTCATTCGTAACATTCGCCATGTTTCCTACAGTGGACTGAAAGAAACAAAACGATAAGACGTTTCGCTTCCACGCTAACCCAAATACATGCAATCACAATCGTTGAAGCAGCGCTAAATTCAGACCTTTTTCGGGCCCGCGTTGTCCTTATTCGATATGGTTTTGGCAGCATTTCGGGCATTTTTAAATGCTAACGACATTTTCGAGCACCGACTTTGTTCACACTAGTACTTGGTAGGCTTAAATTTCGAGTCGCTGTCCTATTAGGTTGGCTTAAGTAATTACCTATCCTAAATTAACTAACCCTGCATATAATTCAGACTTTGTTGACCTCTGAAATGCCCTGAAAAACACAACGAACACGAAATGGCGAAAATTCCACAGAACAATCCCAAGCCGCCAGCCAACGATCGCTCCCTCTTTTCTTCTGCTGCTCATCATGTTTGAATTTAGCTCGCGTGGCCGTTGCGGTGAATCTCATTGGCCGATTCATAGGCACGTGATGGTTGAGCGGGGTATTCTTGTTCTATTTTAAGGTTATTTCATATTCGAAGTTGATTTTGAATTTGAAATTATTTTTTAATTTTTATTGTAAGAGGGAAGGGCGATGATGCGAGCTCGTTGGCATCTTATTTAAAACATCGGAAAACGAAGCAAGGATAAATTACTGATTTTAGTTTCAGCAGCGTGTTTGGTGTGGCATCACTGCTCTGCCTGCCCCCTGGAATGCGAACGTCTGCCTACATGTTCCTGCATGTGTTGACTATTGACATTTGAACTGTTCGTTTTTGCCTATAATAATTTGATAAAATAGCTGAAAATGCAAAGTGTTTTAAACACGGTGAAAGGAACAGCTTTCAATGTTGCCGAGTACCTGACACCAGTTTTAAAGGTAGGAAGTTTTCATTGGCATGTCATATTCGATGAAACCCTCGATCCTCCGTCCAAGGTACAATTTATGTTTGTTTTATGCATTTCAGGAATCAAAATTTAAGGAAACCGGCGTAATAACTCCAGAAGAGGTACTGAGTATAATTTAGGACCATTTTGAGTGATAATTAACCCGCAGTGTACATGTATATTTATCAGTTATTGGCGCATTTAGAGACTTATCAGATTGTATGATGACCATTGCTCTGAGGCTTGATTGGAACATTTGTCATGCACGATGCATGCTAGGATCTTGTTTGTCATGTTTTAATTTCGTTTGGCTGTGATCCAAATTGATGATTGCCTAACTTGTAGCATATGGCCAACATTATGGCCTACCACAACTGATTATCATACTTTCTCGATGTTTCTTTTAGTTTGTTATTGCTGGAGACCATTTGGTACACCATTGTCCAACTTGGCAGTGGGCCTCTGGGGATGAAACCAAAATAAAAACTTATTTACCAAAGGATAAACAATTTTTGATCACCAGAAATGGTTAGCGGGAGTTTTCTCTTTCTTGGCACAGATTTCTTTTCAGTTGCAAGGTTTTGTTTTTGCATTTTTCCTGATCAGAACCTTCTTTTAGTTCCCTGTTATAGGCGGTGTAAGCAAATGGAGTATACGGGCGAGCAAGAAAAGCTGATAGAAGCAGATGATGAAGATGGGGGTTGGGTGGATACACATCATTATGTTGAAGGCTCCTCCACAGTATTGCAAGATCAAACGTGTTCTGACATGAATCTGGGGGCGAAGGCAAGTTGCCTTACTTTTTTAACATGGTATTTAGCTTCAAATAAATAGTAAGTATAAGTATAATTTTGCTCAAAGGAGGATTCTGGAATTGGTGGTGGAAACATGGCGAATGATGCAGCGGATGATGGCAGTGATGATGATGATAATGATGAGGATGAAGGAGAGGCTAGAGATATGGAAGAATTTGAAGAAAGTGGATTGCTGGAGTCTTCTGATGCTGTAAATATTTTTCTCATATTTCCATTAAGATATTTTTGACAACTGGTCTATGCAATTTCTTGTGGTGGGCATTTAATTTTTAAATTCGTTGAGCACACAGCCTATTCATAGACGTCATAAAGTTTTGTACATTAATATGATTTTAGGCCACATTGGATTTATCAGCCAAGTTACAGACCTCGTTGTCTGTTGGAAAGGACGTTAATCCTGCAGACGGTCCTTCCGGTTCCAGTGGTGGAGAAATTATTCAAACTAGGACTTATGATTTAAACATATCTTATGATAAATATTATCAGACTCCAAGATTATGGCTCTTTGGTTACAATGAGGCAAGTTTTATTCCTCAATTTATTTAGTAAAATCAATTTATCCACTTGAATGAATTTTAGTCTTATCTGCACTTTTGATAAATTCTCAATTTTATAATTCAAAATGGCTTTGAATTTTTTTTTCAATTGCCTGCAACTACATCAAGCTCAATTTGCTAATAACAAAATATTGACATTTCATCTATCAAATGTAGACCTTTTTTTCTCAAATAGAAACGCCAGCCACTTAGTGTCGAGGAAATGTATGAAGATTTTAGTCAAGATCATGCTAAAAAAACCGTTACTATGGAAACTCATCCACATCTTCCAGGTCCACCTATGGCTTCCGTGCATCCTTGCAGGTATGTGCAATTACATTGTTAAATTCATAAATTCTTGGGGTGGGGGGTGGTAATTTCCCACTACATATAAAATACTTTTATGTATTTGTCATATTTGAAATTTCTACATCTTGTACAAATTTGTCATAAGATCGAAGGGCTTTCTTTGTGTTTGCTATTTTTAGTTTTGTCTGAAATTAAGAGCTTTTTTGTATCTTAAGATATTCATGACTCCTGGATATGAGCAAAGACTGATTTTTTATATGTGAATCTTACAGACATGCAGAAGTAATGAAAAAAATCATCCAAACTGTAACAGATGGTGGAGGGGAACTTGGAGTTTACATCTATTTGATCGTATTTCTAAAATTTGTCCAAGCAGTCATTCCAACCATAGAATATGATTATACGCAGAACTTTAACTTGAGCCAATAGCATTAACTAACTGATTTCATTTTAACTAAAATTGCAAGTGCATGCCCCATGCATTTCTACAATTACTAAACATTTCTATTGTTTTTTTTTCCATCTTACAAGTGTCTTCTGTTGAGATTTTGAAAATTGCTCAATAATAGTTCTATATTTTGCCTGTTTTAATTAATTAAAAGCCATACAAGTATACTAAAGCTTTCATAAAGTATTCTTTACAAAATGATATTATATTCTCTGGGTTAGTTGCAAAAATTGTCCTCTACATATGTCCAATTTAATAAGCAAAATGGTTGCACAACAAGCAAGCACATTCATATGACATCAAATACAACACTAAGCCAGTTAAAAAAAATGTATATTTATTCATTGATGTATAATAAACAATATTTCAAATGATTCATATCAATGTCTATGCTTGGAATGCTTTGACCGGGATTTGTGCCTATGGGTTTTTTCATCATCATCAGATTCGGTGGGATGCCTTTGAGATCTGTTGCTTTCCTTCGAAGAATGTTTTGATTTTTTGTGTTTGCTGCTGCCACTTGTATCCTTTTCAGAGTTGTGTTGACTTTGTGATCGCAGCTGATCTGGTATTGTGTCCTTGCGTACTATCTTCTGGCTATGCCCTGAATTGTTTCGAATTTCATATTTATCATATCCTGGATCCTTGCGTTCAGTTTTTACTCTAACTTCAGCTTTTTTCTTTTCCCGTTTGTCTTCGCCCCATTTTTCGGTGTTTTCGGATTTTCGTTTCTTTGCAGACTGCGCAATTGCTGATGGTTCTGGTTTTCAATTGTGAACGATTAGTAAATGAACAATTAATAATCAAACCTTAGAATCAAATTATATCAACCCACCTTTAAAAATCACAGCTGGAGCACATCCTTCTTCGCGCAATTTTTGAGTTTCTTCATCTAGATCATCGCTGTCTTTGGGGATTCGATACTTCGCCACATGATCGACTCTGATGGTTCGACTACAAAGCTAGAGTAACCAAATCTTCGAAAGTCAACATCCTGTAGGTAAGTGAATGGCAGCAAGTTATCAAATAATAACTCAAACTTTTACCTTAATCCCATTGAGGCAGTCAACTGCCAGAATGGTGCTGCGTTGGTCTTCATAACAAATAAAACAAAACCCCTTAGGTTTTCCAGTTTTCTGGTCACGAACCAGATTAATGTTTACAATTTCTCCACACCTGAAAACCAAGAAAACTGCAGTCATACACCAGTGTTTTCATTTCAGATTGCACAAGACTTTGCGAGCACATTCTGTCACAGCATGACAGCATGGCACGGAATAACAAGAATGAAATATCGAATAGGCAAGTGCTGCAATACTTACTGTGAGAAAACGCACAGAATGTCACCTTCAGATAGTTCATAACTTAAGCCTCCAACAAAAATCCAGGCGCTATCCTTGTATTCACTATGCCAAGATGCGCTTTCTTTTATCCCCAAACTTATTTCACGCTCATTCAACTTTGTAATGTTGCGAGTGTTGCTGAAATATAAAATGGCAAAATGATTTCAAACCATGAGCATGACTAGTATACAAACATTTCCTTGGTCCAATACGCGTTTTAAGCACTTGAAAATGTATTAATCACGACTCTCCCGATTTATATTTATTTTGTTAAAAACAACTTACGTGAGTGGATTCATCTTTGAACAGGAACCACAAATTTCACCTAACACGCGATTTTGGATCGTCTGCTACGAGCCTCAATGCTCAGAATGCTGACGTCATTGCTTAGCCTTCTGCATGAATCGACATGTGGAGTGTAGAATTCCAGCTGGTCTATTGTAATTTCCTAACTAAGTTCATTGTCTTCCTTTTTATTTATTGTAAAATTAATCAAATTTATGGTCATCTGTGACTGAGTAGATGAAGGCAAAACTTTCGTGTGCAAATTTATGTATAGCATAATACTAATGTTTGAGAAATGGGAGTGCAAGGATTGTGGCAGCTTTTGGATCCACTCGGCCGGCCAGTGTCTTTGGAGTCGCTAGACAATAAAATTCTGGCAATTGGTATCCTTTTTATTAAATCTGCATTCAGGTGATAACTGAAGTTTGCTGTAGCAGCTATAGCTAGGGCCTCATACCAACAGGAGGCCTTGACTTTAGGGTGTCCAAACTTCATTGGAAATGACAGTTATGGGGTTGTACTTCCTTGTAGATGCAATGACTCCCTTTTGCATAAATACATGCAAGTTATGTTTGATGGTTTCGTGGTTATATGTTTTGTTGGTGCACCCTCAAGCTCTTTGCTCAGAGCATTCACTCTTTGTAACTACACTTGCAGTTCAATATTCTATATGCTCATTTTGTGTCAGTCAGTTGTTTCCTCCAATTTGAAGCCTTAATTTCGCCTTTCAAGATGCCAGCATCTGGCTTCATCAAGCCGTGCATGGATTTCGTGATAAGTCCAATAACCCATTGCCCAATGCCCATCTTCTGGGTTTGTTTCATCGGGTTTGTAAATTGCTGTTCTTTGGAATTAAACCAGTATTTGTATTCGATGGTACTGTGCCATTCCTTAAAAGACAAACAATGGTATGAAATTATTTATGCAATCGAATATCGATGTCTTTCGTCATCTTAACGTGAAATGCATTTCCGTTGACTAAAGGCAAAGAGAAGGGACCGTCAGCAAAATGCTTCAAAGGATGCAGAAAAAACCTTTCAGCAAATTCTTCATAAGTACATCCAAAGCAAAGCCATTAAAGCAGCTTTGGGTGAGAACGATGCCAAGAAAGCTGATGTTACTTCCGAGTTAAGCGAGTTCATTCCAAAAAAAACTACGGATATTTATGATTTACCACCTATACCATCTACTTCAAACTCAGAGTAAGATGTTTTGCCGGTATATCGTAAATGTGTAGGCCTATTTAAATATACTTGACCATGACTTTTATATATGCTGTCATTTTTCAGAATTGCGGCACCTTATCTAAATGAGAATTCCGAAGATGAAAGCGATGATGAAAATGATGATTTCTATGACGATTCTATGAGTTCTAGAGTTTCTGCATATCAAGATGTCAATACAATCGACTTTGAAGCAGAGGATTTCAAATCCTTGCCTTTAGACATCCAGCATGAACTTCTTCTGGAAATGAAAGAGAGAAATAAAAGGCGCTATTGGATTCATCATGAACCTTTACCAGAAGTGAGTCAGTTGCATTTGCTAATGTCTGGAAACATGGACAACTGTCCATTTCGACCTAACTTTAGTGTATTGAGAGGAAAAAAACGTGTTTCAGTATCCGGTGATGCTCTACATGTTCATGCAGCAGATAACAATTTGAAGTTCTGCATCAGTAGTTGCGTTATTGAGACAACTTAAGCCTTTACTATTAAGGGGAATTATACTTATTTCGCTTTTAATTATTTTGCCTTACAGAACGCTGAAGAAATTGGCAATTTTCAAATCAAGCAACTATTATACAGAAGGAAACTTCAAAGGAAAATCGAGTCCATTAAAAAAGATTTCAGTGCTTCACTAACAGGTCAGCTTGCATCCGAACAGGGCTTAGAATCCTATGGCGTTCAACACGTCGTGGAATCCCAGCGAATTTCTTCTGAGGATTCTGCTCACTACATATTGTTCAAGAGCATTCCTAACGATTTATCCAAGACAAAAGGATCTTCACTGCCGTCCGTTACTGTCAGTAATGCAGGAAGCAAAAAAACATTAAAATCTCATATGGAAAATCCTGTGACTGCAAGCAGGAATATGTGGCTCAAAAGTATTTCTGCATCACCCATTAAATCAAACAAGCTACGGATCGAAAGAAATGAAACAAGCGAGAATGTATTAGATGCCTCTGATATTACTGCACTTGTTGATGGTTCTGCAAACGAAATTGGTGGCCAAACTGATCGTTCAATTGTTAATGAAAATCCAACTATGCAAGAAAATAGAAAAATGGATCATGTCATTGAATTGGATACTTCTGTGATTTTCAAGAACGCCGACAATTTAAACAAAGAGCAGAGCTCAAATAATACCTCTACAAGTAAAGATGCTCCTAATGAAAGTGCCTCGTTGGATTCTGCTACTGCAGTGCCAAAATTTGAAACTACAAAAAAGGAATCAAATAAAGTAGAAATATATTTGTCGAAGCCAATATTGGAGGATAGCAGCAGTGTTTTACTGGCTATAAAAGATGCCCTCATTCCATGCTACGAGAAAACTCCCGAACAGTCTATTTCGACCACAGATGATGGACTAAAATTCAAAGGGAGTCAGGGCCAAATGCCGCCTAATCCAGCTGTGGTCACATTAATGAGCAGCAGTGAAGGTAGGCTAAACTAATTTCTCCATCTATGCTCCTTCTCACAGGTTTTAGAATTTTTTTAGAAATGATAATTTGGGAAAATACAACTCTGATCCTATTAGCCAGTTTATTCATGGTTTGATCCTATAATTTGAATGCTCCACTTCACCCTCCATTCACTAATTTACCTTATTTAAATAATGAGTTTACTTTGTTGAAACATTTCACTGTCATTTCAGTGACAATAATGTCACGAAACAATTTCTTTTTGTTAACATGAATCTTCATAGGTTCAGATGATGATTTCATCGAAGTTGAAATTAATCCTGAAAATATCGGTGAAGATGAACTGTTTCCTTTGGAAGTCTTTCAAACTGTTAATGCCGATGTTGAGTCCAACCCAAATGTGCCAGAACCGTTTGATCACAATGCTGTGCATGAAGACGTTGAAAAGTTGCCTTCATTGCCGGAATTTGAAATCATCCCACCACAAGATCGAACAGACTTGCTTCTATTAAGCGAAGAACTGGATCGTGAGACCGAATCTCTGGTACAAGATAAAGGACGTCAAGAACGCATTGCGGCTACCATAACAGAACAGATGTACAGCGAGAGCCAAGAACTGCTAAAGCTCTTTGGAATTCCTTTTGTAATAAGTCCAGCCGAAGCAGAAGCTCAGTGTGCTACAATGGATGTGCTGGATCTTACGGATGGCACCATAACAGACGACAGCGATGTTTGGCTCTTTGGAGCGAGACGGGTCTACAAGAACTTCTTCGAAAACAAGCGGGACGTGCTGTGCTTTTCTCAGGCAGACGTGCTCAACCGCCTCAGATTAGACCGCTCCAAATTGATAGCTGTGGCAATGCTCACAGGTAGCGATTACACCGAAGGCATTAAGGGTGTTGGCATTGTCACAGCCTTGGAGATTTTGGCAGAATTCAAGGAAGACGATGGTTTCGAATCGCTGCAGAAATTGAGCAGTTGGTGGAGAGTTGCCCAAGAACAGAAGGTGGCACCCAGTGAGACTAAGGTCAAACAGAAACTCAGAAAGCTGGCTCTCGGGGAAGGTTTTCCAAGCGGCGATGTTTTAAAAGCATATTTGGAGCCACTCGTTGATTCCTCGAAGGAAAGCTTTTCCTGGGCTCGGCCCGATCTTGACGCCTTGAGGCGCTTTGCAAGCTGCAAACTCAATTGGGCACAAGAGAAAACTGATGGCATGCTTCTTCCAATCATCAAAAGATTGAATACAGCCAAGGTAATTAAAATATTGTCTCACTTTAAATGTGTTGCTTAATTCTGTACACTCCTTTAGTCAGCCGAGCTTGTTGTAATGACCTCACTGAAAGGAATATTTATTTTCCATTTACTTTATGAATTTCTAAATACCACAGAGGAGTAATTTTTATGGATGATGAAGATTTGTGTATGGACAATCATTGTATCGTTAATGCTAGACTACGAATATTACCATTATTATTAATTCCATCTATTATTATTATTATTAAATTTAAGGACCGCCAGAGTCGCATTGACAGTTTTTTTCCTGCTGCATTGAGAAGCGAGCAAATCGTGAAACACCGAAGCCGACGTTTGAATCGTGCGCTGAACAAAGTGGGGTCAAATGCCGACTCCCAAGGTGCCTCAGGGGTGAGGCAGCCAAAAAGGGCAAGACAGGCGAGACGTGCAGGACGTTCGACAAGTAGGAGAAATCTGCCTAAAATAGCCGAAAATACTATGGATTTAGGGCTTTCTGAATCTTCAGACTCTACATCATCCGAAGAAGAGTGGTCTGGACAGTCTTCAAAACGAAATTCGTTGCCTGCGAAGAAGGGGTGAGCGAATGCTTTCATGTAATTAGTATTAAATGGTTTTAAACACTTTGAAATTAACAAAGTATCACGCATTGAACTAAGGAAAATGTTTTAGAAATACTGTAACTTAAATTGTATGATTGCTGCTGTATACGAATCATTTGGTCTCTACAACCACACTGTAGGTGACTGATTTTGTCAACTATACACGTGGCAAGACTTGGTTTGTCAAGTTTTTGCTCATGTGAAAACTATTTCGACTGGTTATGTATGCCAACAGCACGTCACTGGAAATTGGCATGCGAGAACTCTTTTAGCATAATTTTTCGATAAATTTCGAAAAAAAAGGTTTCCATTCTACAACACATGTGATAGGAAAGCGCATTTTGAAGAAACGTAGTTTTTCAGAATAGTTTTAAAATTTGAACATTGCAGTTGTAAGTCATACAATGAAGCAAACATCAGAATTTCTGATGCCGTGACAATTGTAACC
Organism: Kryphioiulus occultus; assembly: GCA_034687865.1. Taxonomy (NCBI): domain Eukaryota; kingdom Metazoa; phylum Arthropoda; class Diplopoda; order Julida; family Julidae; genus Kryphioiulus; species Kryphioiulus occultus. The sequence goes on from JAQGAF010000196.1 coordinate 27,879, forward strand.
GAATGCCCATTTGCATCACTCGGTGAATTGTACAATGTACATTTTATTATTTTGTCTTCTTGCCACAATGGCAAGAATGGGATTAAATGTACATAAACTGTACTAATGCAAATATGCAAATGTCAAACTTGATTTTCGATCTGCTTCTTAGGGGCCATCCATAACTGTTGGTGACTTTTCATTTTCTGACTCTGAAACTTATACCTACAGACGATTAAGCAATTCTCGAAAATCCATCTAAAACAATGGGCATAAATGTCACCCCTTTCTTTTACAGTGGAAATATTTTCTTATATTACCCTTGATCCATAGCCTACTGTTTGTGTAAAGCGCGTTTATACTTAAAAGAATAACACTGACTATATTTTCATAATGCAATGGAACTGCTTTGCTGACAGGGTTTCAGGTTGCAAAAAGTCAGCCGATGCACTCGAAATTCAAAATTTTCAGGAAAATGTTGATCTATATATGCAAGAATAACACTTACTATATTTTGATAATGCGAGTAATATGAGGGAACTGCGTCACTTGCAGGGCATCATGTTGCAAAATGTAAGCCGATGTACTTGAAAATCCAAATTTTCAACAAAATGTTAATTTTGTGATAAAACAGTTCGAGCGTGTTTTCCTTGGCCATTTTAAATGTCAGAGCCGAGAGAATTAGTTTCCTCGCGTTCCCCCCAAAAATAAAACGTGAACCCCGCTTAAAATTCATTAAGCGCTTGAAACGTCATTCAAATCATAAATTCTATAGGCCGTGCATCGGAATGTGGTTGTAATGAGAGAGAACGAGAAGTGAAGCTTATTTGTAATGATATTAAGTGATTTATATGTGGAGCGTGCGCTATTATTAAATGCCGCTTCGGCGATGATGCTGCGTTATCGGAGGAACGGAGCATCCGAGACTCACTCTGAATATAAATTACAAAAGTCCCTTCAGCAGTTTCATTCTGATGGAGTTTTTAAAGATGCTAAGGAAGGTTTGAAAAGTCTTCAATTCCAAAATGTATTTCTGATTGATGTGGCACAGTACGCAATATGTTTGGGTCGATACCTGGTATGGCAACAAGTCTCGCTAAACTTTCTTGTTTGTTTTAGGCATGAGGCAAGGGCACGGCTATCAGTTGAAGTGACTCATTGCTACTTGTAATCTCTAGAAACGGTGTCATAAAGAACGTTTCCATACTTGGCCAAATGTAATGTACTGCCTTAGTTTATCCTTTACGATCATTCTTAATGCTTATCATACATATAATGTGTGAAGTGATTGTTGCGACAGTCTTCCAGACTTATCGAGTTCGCCCCGAGCTTGAAGGTCGAAATCTTCATTTTTATTGAAATGAGGTTGGTATATGCGGCCCCGCCAGGTTGAAGTTCTACGAAAGCTGGAAAGTGTAATGGCATGGACACGGTTCCAGCTACTGGCTGAAAAATGATGTGCGAGGATCGCCGTGATGGGTCATCGGAAGCAGATAAGGGCTTCTGGTCTCGCTGTCATAAATAAAAAGCGGCCCACGCTCCATTGCAGCTGGATATTGTTTCATGAGAGATGGCAGCCTGTGGCTCTTTGAAAAGCACCGGGTTTACCACCAAAGTTTCCCTTCCATTTGCAATTGATGAATGATAGCGTGCGTTTATGGAGAGGGCTTATGGGTTGAGCCGGACAATAAGGCGCGGTCGATATATCGATTGTTCATAACCGAGATATTGCGAGTATACGGAGTTGGGTGCTAACCGAATATCATAGCAATTATTCGACAAGGGGTCAGCCGCAAGTCATGCTCTACGACAAGGATGGCTACCTATTTTGATGTTAAATGATCCGAGGGTGGACAGGGGAGGGGGTTGCTTCCCATAGCACTCGCTAAAACAAAATAATTTGGCTATGTACTTCGGTATATGCCCTGCTGCTGCCCCTGCATAGAAACTTTGAGAAAGTGGGCTTCTCCTAACTGCTCGTAAGCTGGCAGTGATTGACAAAATAAAGGACAGACAAAATAAAGAAATTACATTTTTTTCGATTAGTTTAAGTTATGATTGGTTAGGTGAGGTTAGAATAAACACAGAAAAAAACATGAAAGGATAAATTCCGACTGCTAACACAGGTGTCATTCTTGTCTAATAGACAAGTAAGGTTGAAATACACGTAGCCTATAAATATTTTGTGCACATTTGAAGTGGGCATACACCGAAGTATATTCAATAATTTTAATGCTTATTTATAATTTCCGATGTTGTGCAAGATTCATATTTGGTAAATTTAATTGTAATTTCGATTTAGGAATTTTTTCCACTTGAGGTGATTAGGTGTGAATCCACCTGATGATTGGGGGAGGGGGGAGGTTGAAAAAGTACACGTAAATGCTACATAAAGTATGAGAGCACCAACATTGATGCACGTAATTTGCCTTAGTGCATTTTATGTACATTTAATCCCCTTATTGAAGTTGGGGCAAGGAGATGGGGTTTTAAAATGCGCATTATCCACTTCACTGAGTGATGCCAATAGGCATCCGGTTATGATTGCCACGCAACCAGAAATTCTGATGCTTATTTCATTTTATGGCTCACACCTGCAATTTTAAAATGTTAAACTTATTCTGAAATAGCCGTTTTTGTTCTGTAGTTGAAACATGCAGAAATGTACATTCATATCACGGATACATGTAGGGGTTTTATAACGTGAGATGTTTCAAAATTTATCGAAAAATTATGCTAATAGACTTCTTGCATGGCAATTTCCAGTTATAGCTTTTGTATTTGTTAGCATGTAATACCAAATTCGAACAAGTTTTCACATGAGCAAAAACTTGGCAAACCTAGACGTGTCAAGTGCACAGTTTGCATGGAAAAATACATAATATGGCAATTCAAGTACACGAATTAGCCAAAATGCTTGTCATAACGCCCTAGCTTTGCGTGGCCTGTTTTTAGGGGCAAGTTGAAAACGAATTTCTCGCTTTATTACATAATCATTTGATACGAGTCACGTAACCTAAATGAGCGACATGTTCTCGTCCCCACCGTATGTCGATATGCGTAACTTCCAAGTACTACTAACACCATAAAAGCTCGGCAACCCTTGGGTGATAACAGTAACGCAAAGTCGATGATGCACTTATAAGCCCATTGGTTCACTCTTTTATTACTTTTTTTAACGCTTTAGGTAAATGAGGGTGCTTAATGATAGTTGCGTGATGTTGAAGAAAAGCCCAATTTTTACCAGTGTCCAGACAGGCGCACTTTTAGGGGCCAAATGCAAATAAGTCAAATGACGCGGCACCCCCTTAATGAAACTAGCTAAGCCTATACATTATTGATTTCTGCGTAATGAATGGAAAAAAGCCGCTTGTGAGTGACTACATAATCACCGATATGACGGGGGCTGATGCATCGGTCCGTAATTAAATGATGGCAGGGATTTGAGAGAATTAATCAAATTAATTTGGGAGTATGCGTTTTCTCCAACCGATTTGCATTTACCTTACCTTCAGCGTTTAGCAAAAATGCCGTCAATGATAAATTGGCTTTTTCTTCTGCTTTGAATTATGTAACAGGCAGCTGCATTGGGAAATACATACATGTATGTAATACTAGACATGACCATCAATACATGTGATACTGTAGCCGTGGCTGTGTCTGCCTATGTCTGTCCAGGATTTCCTGAATTTGAGTTTGCCGCTCAAATGCCAGTCGTTGATTCGTCGAATGGAGTCACGTGAAGATGCGCGAGGAGGAGGCGAACGTGGCAACCATGGCAACCGTGGAACATCAGATTCCAAATTAGGCGTTCTATGTTACCAAACGCAATTACGTTTTTTCAAGATGGTGTCAAATGCCAATCACTTGCCAACTTTACAGTTGTATCTCTAGAAAAACGACCATTAGAAAGTAGTTGTTAAATTGGAAGCTCAAAAAACGGAGTCTAAATTGTACTTTTGACGTTTTTCATATTCAATTACGCCAATTTCAAATGCCTTGGTTTGCGTAGAAACACCCACTTTATACCCGCATCCAACTCTAGTGTTGACCTTTGAGTCTCAAATTTCAAAACCAATATAATCGCTAGCCAAAGGTGCGGCAGGTGATGTCTGTGTCGTTAAATGATATGTTTGGCGATCGTCACAAAAACATTTACTCAGTAAAAATATGCCATATGGTTATACCGAGTGGAAAAGCGTTTTCATTCAGACACCATAAAATTTCTATTATGGCACTTAAACCCAAAATAACAATTAATTAGCAATCTATGGGTTAGGTGACACATGTTATTAACTAGAGCCCAAACCAATGGGCCGTAGGTCCCAGAACCCAGAAAGTGAGATAGCAAAATGTGATAGTAATGAATGACGTAAGAGAAAAAAATGTTTACTGACAAAATGTTATTAGGAAAGCAAGTGAGGCCCATTTGAACAAAATGACATTATACTTTTTCACTTGGGGAAATAATTGTTCTTATAAAGCAATCATCCATGGCCTAACCGATTTTCATAACACTGATGTTTATTTGCATCCTACAGGGGCAGTTATATTCTTCAACTGGACCTCGCTTACTTTCCTCATCAGATTGTGCCAGGAAACCTTTTTATCACATCTTGGCTATTTCAGTTTATGGGTCCTAAGGTGCCTTTTGGTTGTGGCTCTAGTTAATAACATGTGACCTCCCACCCCTGCATTGCTAATTAGATGTTCTTTTGAATCCATGTGCCAGACTAGAAATTTTATGGCCAGTGTATGAGGACTTTTTTCCCACCAGGTAGTGTTGAATGTTTTGAAACTAGCTTGGCTTTATATTAGTGCATATGCAGAGGCGACCAAATTGATATTTGATCAAAATGCTATTTTGGTCCTAAATATTTGCCCGCCACTGTATCACTACAACTAATGCTGATAATTTATTCATTGTCTTCGTTTGGAACGAGTTCCATGCGTAAATGCACAGATTGTAGGTAAATAAAGCGCTCTTAATTTTGAACAAATATGCAAGCAATTCTGCTAAGTTTGAGCATGGCACATTTAACTCAGTTCGCGGCTAAATTCCCAGATTATTTGATGGTACTCAGGTTTTCCTTTGTTTTATGAAAGTGGACCCCATTGACCGATAACGAATCGTTTGCACATTAATTCGAGACTTTAATTTTGGTGCTCTCCTCCACCCGGACTGGAAAATGATAGCCGCGCAAGAAACGATCAATCAAAAAATTGCGTTTTCCACTTTGCCAAAATGATACCGTAATGTGGATCTGATTTATGGTGATACAGCAAACCCGCAAAAAAAACCCAAGTTTCTCCCGTCGTCTGTTTTAATCGATTGCCGGGAAAGGTCGCGCAGCCATCCATTTGCCAAATAGCTATGAAATAATAGACGATATTCAAGCATAGTTACCCGGGTGGGACAATCGCATGCAAAAATCGTTATGCCATGGAAAATTTCTTTCATCAAATTATCGTTATTATCAAATCCATTAACGCGTATTAACGCCCCTTGCGCACGCATCGCTCGGCAAACCAGCAAAGCACCGATGTTAGCAGGGTTTGCCTATTTATAGGTAAACAGGGGCACCATTTTATACAGGGTGGTTACAAATGACTGCAGTGGTTGCTTGAATTTTTTACGGCCGTATTATTGAAGATATAGCGATCGAGTTTAATTATATCAAACAAGCAAAGTTTTTTTTTGGAATGTTTCAGCGGTGAAATGTTTTGCTTTCCGCCGCTATATGGCGTTGAGTTGAAAGCTGCCATTTTCGAGAACTAATTAAAATAGATGTCTAAAAACTTAGTATTTCTATGTATGTTCAGTTTATCTAAGATTATATGACGAATGCAACACTCGCAGTGATTAATTGAAAGTGTTGCCAACATTTGTAATTACCCTGTATGCTGTATCATAAAGTTGTGCCCTTAGTACAATGTACAAAAATTAGTTTATACTACTGTTAGTTACGAGGTTCATATTTGAAAAAAAAAACCTTAAATCCTGAAGTTTATTTTAAAATTAATTTTTGTAATACTAGACAATAACCCACAGTCAGACATTGGTCTATTTTTTAAAATAGTGGGAAAACGTTCATTTGTGTAACGTGTTAACAATACGTTTTGTGAATTTGTTATTCTATAGCCTGCAATTTATAACTGGGGCATTTTGCGGCTGACATATAAGAACGTGGAAGATCCTTTTACGTTTCCTCAAATGACCAATTGACGACATTGGGTTTCTCGTTTCTTAGACCATTCTACGTCGATGAATGAAATTTCGTTGCAAATGCTGGATGCTAGCAAGTTTTTTTTCAGCCTAATTTCCGTTTCCAAGCAACGAGACTTTGTGCATGTTTTCCTTTTCACTGAATTCTCGGATTTTGGAGGTTGGTTCTATGCACTGATCTCGATTTTCTTATTCATAAAAATATTTTAAAATTGTATATATCATGCATTTTTGGACTGGACGGAGTGGAAGGGTGGAATCGGGTCGATAATTCAATCGAATTACGCCTTTCTCAATGGCAATCAATTGTTCTGGTTTGAACCTGGTTTCCCAGCATTGGACTCTTCCTAGACTCCAACCCTGACTCTTTCTACGCTCTTCCCCTATTTGTGCTGTCACCACAACGGCAGACAGACGTTTTTAATGCACTGTTTCCTATTCCCAAATATTTGGACTTTGAATCCTTTCGATGGATTAAACGCTTCTAGTACCCCTTTCTTCCAGCAGTCGCCTTTTGGGTGAGTTGACATTTAAAGTGCTTGTATTTGTCCCCGAATTCGTGATTTGCCTAACGACAAATCTGGATGATTTTGCATTTTGGCAAGATTTAGGCCCAGAATCCCACTTGCATCATTGGCCATTAAATTGAATCGGTGATCAAAACTGGTTTCTTTAAGACATAAATAGCTCGAAATCACCCCTTTGTCTAGGATACCTTAATCTCCGATTTGGCGTATCGCCCGATCGTGCAAACCGACATTACCGAGGGCAAAATCAAAGGAGGTGCGTCGAAAATCTTAGCGTACAAAATGAAAGTAAGGATCGTTGTCTTCATTTGGGGACTGTTTTTAGACGAAAAATTACCAAACATTGCAGGGTTCCCACTTTATGGAAAAGTCGGGGAATGTCAGGAAATGATAAAGTGTCAGGGGATTCGTGAAAATGTCTGAAAATGTCAGGGAAATTGCGATAGGTTTTATCAGTCAATTGATTATACATCATCTTTTATGAAAAATTTGGCATAAAATCCATCGTTTTTCTTACCGGTTTTGAAAAATGTCAAGGAAATGACTGAAAATTTGTCAGGGAAATCGACTTGAGAATTTGAATGGGAACATCGTACTGCCAATGAAAATGCAAAAGTTGGAATGCGTTTTACATCGTAAACGTGGAAATGCCGTCCATGTCAGTTTTATTGATACATATACATGTACCTATGATATACTGTATTTGTGTGGACGCCTTATATTGCACTAGTAATCTGCATGTATACTTCAGTATCGTCCCTCGCTCCAGCGTAGATACCTTGAGAAAGTGAGCTTTTCCTAACGGCTCGTAGACTGACAGTGATTGCCTGGTGGTTACATACATGTATGTAGGTGCAGCTAAATCAAAATTGACATTATTAGGTTAGTTTAGGTTGAGTACACAAAAGGAAAAAGCCAAAAACAAAGTAAATAAAACGATAAAATCCAACTGCTAAGATAGGTGTTATTCGTTTTTACTTAAAAAGTAGTGCTGAAATATATGGTGTGCACGTTTGGAGCAGGGACTATACCATAGTTTATCCATCTGTGTTAAAGTAGGCACATTCTACGCCCACTTTCTGGAAAGTCAGTGAAAATGTCAGGGAAATTGAGTTACTTTGCATCCGCCAATTGATTAGTCATCATCTTTTATACAAATTTGGGATTAAATCCATCATTTTTCACAGTTACTTAAAAAAATCTCAGGGAGATGCTGGAAACGTTGTCAGGGAATATCAGGGAAATCGACTCCACAATTTGAAGAAATTTCCAAAAATTTTCACATAGTAAATTGAATTCAACATTTAACATTAAACATTGCAGATATAGGGTTTATTTTATCCAGGATAAACCACGTATGCCGCATCACTTTATTCTATTTCTTCCATGAACCAAAGCAATCCTACTTTTTTGTTACCGCTGTTTACGAGCTTTTCAAGCCTTCGAAGACGTATCGAGTCGTGTATTGTCCGTTCAGTTAATTGCACGAAGAGCCTCATCAGATGCATTTATTGGCCATTGGCCCGAAAATAATTGCATTCATAAAAGTCTCTGATTCTCTACGTGCGCATTTGGGCGGAAAATACTGCGTCTGATTTTCAAAAGACGATCCTTGCAAGGATACGAAGACCCTCTCCAGAATCTTCCGAGATCTTTGTTTGCCTAGTTGATCGCTGGTCTTAATAAAGAAATCATCATTACTGACAAAGCCATTTTGTAAATAGGACGGCACCTAGGGACCGTGCGTTTTTCTGGTAGTTTACAGCGTCATCTACCGGTATTAAGCTTTATCATCGGATTCAGTAATTCGTTTTGACTATCTGGCCTTACCAATTTTATCTAGAAACTAATAGGCCTACTTCAATGCTTGTGTAATTGGCATCCCTAAATTATACTTGAAAAACGTCAAAAATTAATATTTATTATGAAAAATCCACTAGCATGAATGATCTGGGTTTTCATAAATAAAAATAAAAAATCCATCAAAAAACGCCTAAATCCATTTTTTTTCTGGTATTTTTTTTTAAGTTGCCAATTATGGCAATACTAAAGATAAATAGGAGACTATAACTAACCAAATTATACTTTGCAAATTTGTGCATGTATGAATCTTATTTTTCAAAAAAAACTGTCTGCGGTAAAGTATTTGGGATTTAGTGATGTCAATGTTCCCATCGTTATTACTTTTTTACCCAAAAGTGCATGGAACACCTGGAAAAGTCAGGGAAATTTTACTGAAGAGTTGGCCAGTCGCCCTGTGTAATGGTCGTCTTACATACTGGGGCTACATTGAGAACCAACTGAGTATTGATTGACGTGCCTGATGTCAATTTAAATTCAGTTGTGTAAATCTGTGGAACGTTATACGATCCATCGTTTGAGCACTTTTATAAATACATGTATTTAATTCTGCTCAGAGATAGCAATTCACACATTGATAATTGTGTATGATTGCTATACCATCTCTGGAGAAAATAATGGGAGCAGGGGCAAATTGATTCGCCAATTATTATTCTTGTCGTGAATTTCTAGGTCGTATGCTTGGTTATGAAATGGTTTATTTCACTAAATGTATGGTAGATCGTCTCTGTTTAGTCCTAAATGTGCGCTGTAATCCCCTTTCGACACTTTCAACTTAATTAACGTCATTATATCACCGTCGTTATTAGATTGTCTTATTTATTCTGTGCCAAGGGATGACTTAACAAGCATAATGCGAAATATCAAGGGACGTGGCTCGGCGTGGGTGTGTGCTTGTGTGGTCTACAAAAGCGTTAATTAATTGGCTGAAAATGTGTCACATACTGCTCAGCGTGTAATGCAAAAATTGCAAATACAGTCGTGCGAGAAATGGAATGGGACATACATGCACCTGTACATTTATTTTCATTTCTAACACAGAGAACCTTCAAACAATTTGAGCAGATGTGCTCAAAATGTGATTTCAACCCTACTAGTCTAGTAAACACGATTGACACCTGTCTTAGCTGTTGCAATACAACCTCTTTTTTTCATTTGTTTTATTCCTAACCTAACCTATCATAAACTAAATTAATATAAAAATGCAATTTAGTTAGTTGCCCTAACCTCAGGCAATGACTGCAAGCTTATGAGCCGTTGGGAGAAGCCCACTTTCTCATAGGAGCTATGCTGGAATAGGCATCAGCAGGGCATATTCCGTAGTACAGCCAAAATTTGTTGCAAATTTTCCAGGGAAGCTTATTTTTGAAGCGCTTTCCACCGTTTCTGTTCTTCGATAAAATTTGAATTGGATAGTTTGTCGTGCATCTTGTTTTCACATTTTTCCTTCCACTTTCAGGACGAAATGATTTCCTCAGCCAGCGTACTCCTGCTTGCCATCTTCAGTTGCGAAACGGCCCTGTCATCCCCGGCAACTTTATTACCCTTGGAGCGACAAAGGAAATCCCTGCAAGAAGACATAACGTTCTTTTTGCCAGAGGGCACTCAGTTCCGGGAACGGCAGAGCAACTTTAAACCAGTCGCTTCCCCAAGTAAGAGAAGCGGTTTCCCCTCGGTCTTTTCAGAGCGACAACACCTTATCGAAGCCAAGAATGCGGCTCAAGAACTTAAGAGAAAACGCGTGACCGGAGCACCCTCGCACCGGGGACACCGTAGTGACCAAGGACGATGGGATCCGTGGTTCCCGGCATTGCCGCAAGACAAGAAACGCTTCGAAGCGGATGCGGAGCGTGAAGCCATCAACTCAGCTCTGAAGCACATGGCCTGGGAGCGACTTAACAAGCGGCTGATACAGTTGCATGGGCAACAAGGACCGTATCTTGATAGAGGCGAGCGCAGAGCACGGCGCATCAGAAAAAGGGCGCCTTCCAGAACCTCTGCAGACACCAAAAGGGAATTGGAGGCCATCCTCGCTGATGACGTCGGGGAGCAGCCGAAGCAGGTTGCAGCGAAGTCTGCAGGCAACGACAGCAAAGCCAACAGTGGGGAAAAGACCGAGGTGAGCTCGGGGCAGGGTGCCCTAAAGGGACCAAAAGGTAAGCAGTGGATGCCGATGGACTCCGAGCCAACGTTGCGAAGCAAGAAGTCGTGGGACGACTATTTCGGAATGGACAAGCGGGGCTCGAGAGCCGTGACTAGATCCGAAAACGGTGCATCTGCCGAGGATGATGAAATTGCCGATGGCGAAGGATCCGAAAACGAATTGAAGGATTATTTGGTACAGTGGTATTTCAACAAGATGCTGAAGCATCTTTCTCCGGCTCCAGCAGAGGGCATAGCATCCGGCGAGGAGGCCAAGAAGAAAAAGAAGAAAAACGCGAATTTAATAGACGACGATATAATTATTAAGAATGCTGGTGATGGCAGGGATATCGATCTGAGCGGTGGCATTCCGTTCCAAGAAGTGGACGAGCGTCTGGGCACCATCGAGGACTGGCTGCTGTCAGAGGCCACCCGGATAATTGAAAACGGGATGAATGAGAAAGAGAAGGGACCCAAGAGTGGTGGCCCAGACACCGATGAGGAGGCTGAGGACGATCTCATGGAGCACTTGACGGCCGCTTACAGCTTGGAGAAAATGCGAGATGCGCTCGGAGAATTTCAAGAGTCTTTCGACAAAATCAAGCGGCGAGAGGACGCCGAAGAGGAATTTGGAAACGAGTTGGACAAGAAGAAAAAAAGGATGCGGAAGAAAAGCGACGGTGTTGAAAGTCAGGAGGACGATGATGATTTTGACAAGAAGAAGAAAAGGAAGAGCCAGGATGAGGACGATGATGACTTCGACAAGAAGAAGAAGAAGAGCGTCTCCAAAAACAATGTCGTAGATGGCAGAGCAAGAAATCAGCTTCCCATTGAAAAAAGTTGGACCAAAACAAACGGTAATTTGAGATTTTACTCGTTAACTCGTGTGTCATTTCTATGTTGTCCAACTATAAATTAGTATTGCATAAATAATAATAATAAAATAATATTTATCCACATTTGGAAAGGATGTAAGATGGTTGACTAGCAACCCTAATTCATAGCCTTTTATAAGGCAGTAAATCTGGTAAAAGTTAAAGAAACGTCATAAGCTACAGTTTTTAAAAATACTCAGTAGCTGCCAGCCATTAATATATTTTTACTGAATCGTGAGTTAGAAAAATTAAATCTGAATTGTCTGATGTGAAATCTGCGCATAGATAGTGGAGCAATGAAATAGTGTTGTGCTGATTTCGCCATAAATACTGGTTTTTATACCTATTTGTGTGGTTTTTGTTTTTAATTTAAAATTGCAGGCTTGAGTAAAAGTGATTTAACCAATGAAGTAGCATCGCCAGTATTTGCCCCAGAACCCAAAGGTTACTGAAGTATTTCTTGAATAACATTTCCAGTAATTCTAACCGGACTCAATTCACGTGGGATTTTCTTTCTCGATCTTTAGATGATCATGATCTGCCGTGTCCTGTAATGACAGCTTCATTGAATTACTGCGAAGAATTAAGCGATGCATTGGGTGAAATTGGTCAGATGCTCGCTCGACCTTGCGTGGAGCATATGATTTGTTACACATGCGTAAGTTGAATTAACAAAAAAAATGATAAATGCAAATGGTGCACTTTCATTTACATACATGTACATGTATTTTATCAGTAACCACTATAGAACTATCTGCATGGTTATATCGTTTCATAACTAACTGGTCATTACTCCCACTGATCTTGATAATGATTTCATTGCTTATTACAGCACGATACTCCTGCAGAGTGCAACGTGGGGTTTTTGCAAGATGCTGCTGACCTGTGCGAAGATGATTTCCGCTGTCAAGCCATTGCCGGAGCCATGCGTTCAGTCTTCCTAGCCGATCACGACAAATTCCGCTTTAGGCATGAGGCCCATTGTGACGTCGACCAATGCCTGCTACAATTACAATAGTGGAATTCACTCTTAATGTCCCAGTCGACACTTGGTACAATTTCAAGGTATAGTTTTGTCCATTTGAGTTTTACGTTGGTGTTTATATTCATGCATAACTCTACCAAATGGTAAGGAAGCTAGGCTTCTTGTTATATACAATATGTGAATTCCTCGGGGTATTAAATACTTAAATGTACAAGTTAAATGTACAAGTATTTATTATCATGAGCATTAAATATCAACTGCAGCGATATTTTAGAAGTTGCATCATGACCGCATATATATCCATTATCAGTGTTTGGTATTGACAGTTGACTGAAATGGTCACCTCACTATATTTATTTAAAGCGTTAAAACCAAAATTAAAAAGATTGACTGAAAGTTGATTAGGTGATCTTTGCCCGCAGTTATGAACAGGTAGGTAATCCTAGTCAAATTTTATAGGAACATGTTTTGTTGAATAATTAGGGCAAGTTTCACGGAGCCATGTTTGTTGGGTTTCATCAAAACTTGCTATCGACTGATCCAGAACTAGAAAGGCTCCGTATATAGACAAAAAAAAATTAAATTACAACTTCCAGCAACTTTTTATGATTGACTCATAAGCTCAGCATGACACGCATATATACGTTTACGTGTACGTGACAAATAAAATTGGAATATGTATTATGTCAGTTTTTTTGCAGTTTTCTTTTCTGAAAATGCAGAAAAATGGGAAGTTATGTAAGTTTGCAGATTTGTCTGTGAAAATCAATTTAGCATAAATGTGGGCTCCAGTTATATTTAGCAACCCTTGTTCCTCTTTACTCAATCCATTTATTCTTTTACACCATTTTCCTAATGTCCTTTATTAGTAATCATATACGAGTAGGCTGACATTAATTATATGAAAAAGAAGTTTGACTATCATTATTTTTAAGAGTGAAAATTTAACATTATACTGCATATCATGGCTGACTGTTCTTAGATTATGGCTATCAACAAACCCAAGTTTTCTGAACACATTGTACTGTTTGTTTGGAATTTATTTTATTGAAAAATATCTAGCATATTGAGTCACAGGGTAATAACTCCACTTTTATAATAATCGAATGGCCATGCAATTCGGATGGATTATAGAAGCAAATTATAAAGTCGAATTATTTGTGTTAAATTTGTTCACCAAATCGATTGGAATATACTCTAATCATTAAATTATATCGCAATGTTTTCGTTGCCTAAAAGTTGTATTTTTATTAATTATTGATTGGTTAAAATTTTATTTCATATTTGTACAAAGCGGTTGAACTGATTAGGGACTTATAGGATAAATGTATTTTTCAGCAATAAATGTAGTTCCGAAACCAAATGTGTTGCGGCTAAAATATATATTTGGGCAAATTTTGGTTTCGAAATTAATTTAATGCTGCTGATATGCCACTATATGTTGAGCATTTCTATTTCCCCACTGATGTTGTTTCATAGGAATAATGCATAATTAAAGTGAATGCAAATTTACAATATAGGGTTCGTAGTATTAATTTTAGATAAAAAGCCTTATGTATGGACCAATAATCCAGTTTCAGAATATATAATGGGAAATTCCTTGTACTGTATGTCACAAATAAATAATATATTAGTGTTAAAAGAAGGTGGTAAAGAATTTATCTTGTGGAATCTTCTCAGCCAAATGAAGTTGTAATCATTGCTGTCTCAAAATGTTTGAGAACATCTAATCAACTTGTAGACAAAAATCGAAGAAAATGTTGGTCAATGATTACTTCATCATTTAGAAATTATGAAAAATGATGACATTTTCCAAAAAAATTCCTCTATCTAATCAACACAGATTTATTGGTAAGTAAAAAAATCTTGCAGAGTATCATTTATTAAATACCGTACATGTGTATTAAATTTACATGGTAAATTAGATCAGACAATACAAAAATAACTTGCTACATTGCAAAACCCCTAGGACTACTTGTATTTTAATCATGTATATAAATGTACATTCCAAATTTCCAATACTTTAGGAATTACCCTTCAGCCACCATTCTATCAAAAATCTGTTCATTAATTGGCTCAATATACAGCCGCATTAGCATATAATTGAACACTAGGGGCGCAGCAATCGGCCATTGCCTTTAAAATCAAGATGGTGGAGTTGCCTGTTATCATATCGTGTTGACGTTCTGTGAAGGGAAGATTTCGGCGTAATTATGCGAAGTTATAACTTCGATTAGTGATTTTATTTAGTTACAGTAAACTTAGGAAACTTAAATTATGGCACCAATGCCGATAGACGGGCAACAGACGCCTTTGCCTCCAGGAATGCAGCCGTCCGGTTCCCCTTCTGGAGGATCGATATCCCTTTCGGTTCTTCTAGATTTCATTCTCCAAAGAACCTATCATGAACTTACAGTGCTTGCTGAGTTGTAAGTTGTAATTAATATTATTTGAAATCAGCATTTGCTCATTAGGTTATTTTACTATAACCAGTAGGCCTATCTCAGTTACTATTACAATTTACAAATGCACCATGCCTGAATCATTCCTCCCTACCCTGGAATGTCAACCAACTTCTTGAATTGCCGTCTAGTGAATGCAGCTTTTTGCATGTATTTATTTTGTGTTTAAGCAGTCATTCATTGTTTCATAATACAGATTGCCGCGGAAAACCGACATGGAGCGAAAAATAGAAATAGTGCAGTTTGCTAACCGCACCAGGCAGCTTTTCGTTCGACTTCTGGCGTTAGTGAAATGGGCCAATAGCGCATCTAAAGTGGATAAATGTGCTGTAAGTAACTTCCATATATTGAGACCAACCCTGATTTAGGTAAAAAGTGACGTTGTCGCAATGCATGCAAAATAACTTCTCGTCTTCCTGTTTCAGTCTATCATGGGATTCTTGGACAAGCAGTCCATGTTGTTCGTGGAAACAGCAGATCTGATGTCCCGAATGGCCCGAGAAACTTTGGTACATGCCAGGTTGCCAAATTTCCAGCTCCCATGTGCTGTAGAAGTGCTAACAACAGGAAGTTATGTGCGGTTGCCCACTTGCATTCGTGTAAGTAATTAATAATCATTTTGAATGCCAGCCATTTATTTCCTAGTAGGTAGATGAGATAGTTCTATGTAATTTGTTTTTTCAGGATCGCATTTTATTTCATGATCCTATTACTCCACAAGAGCGGAACTCAACATTGCATAGACTGGAACAAATCATTCAACACAGACTTGTTACGAGTGTTGATCTTCCTGCACAAATGCGAAATCTGCGAATAGGTAATTTATAGCTTTTTCAGAAAAAAAATTTCGATTTAAGAGTATTCATTCATTGGGGGTAAACTTATAGTTTTTAATCAAATTCAATGTAGTATTTGCAGTCCTTTCGTTTATTGCAATCGATTTGGTTTTTATCGCATCAATAGAAAATGGCAGAGTGACTTTTCACGTGGAGCAAGAATTTGAGGTGTCACTTACACTCATGGGTGACACTCCAAATATTCCATGGCGGCTTTTGGATATTGTTTTTTTGGTAGAAGATAAAGAGACTGGAGGTTAGTACATGCGTTGATTATAACTAATCTGTTGCGGGATTTTTTCACATGTGACTTACTTTATCATGTAGATGGCCGTTCGCTTGTGCATTCATTGCAAACACGATACATTATTGAGTTGGCACAGTCGCGATTGCTCGATAATCCAACTCCTCTGTTTGATCTTTACAACTGCTTACGTATCCTTTTAAAGGACGTGTATTGCAAGTTACATGTAATCCAAATGCAAATCTTTTTTCCTCAATATAAATTCGTATTCAGATAGCTTTAGTCAAAGTCTCCAGCTTGAAGTGTTGTATTCTCAAGTTTATCGACTTTGTAGAGAACGCCTTGGGGAATTTATCCGGGTAGATGAATATGTTCCTGGAAAATGTTTATCTGTGGGCTTTTGGAGGTTTGATAATAGCTGTGTCTTATTCGACTCTTTGTACCTTGAAAATGTAAGTATTGAAGAGTATTAACCAAAATTCTTTATTCATTTTTATGCAGGGAATTAACAGAAAAATCAGGGCTCGATTATAAGCTATGCGTTCAAATTGACTCCCAAGATAATGGCAGGCCTTTGCAGCTGATTCATACCCCACCTTTGACGCCTCAGGGCTCTCAAAATGCTGATCAAGCCATTAAGGTAACAGAAGTTATGTTTAACGATGGCTTTGCCCAATTGTTTTTTTTAAAAATAATTTCATTGCGAGTAATGTCTTTTTTTTCCTCTTCGTAGTGTGATTTGTTATCGTTTGAGAGGCTTTTAGTTCAAACCATTTACATCCGAACAAAGCATCGCCTTAATGAGCTGAAAGAAGAAATTAAAACATTGCTAAAATGGGAAATCGACAGTACGAATTATTTGTCCAGATTGAACATTTTATGCTTTTTTGAATTGAACTAGCGGTAGTTGTACCGAAAACTTAATTTTCTTTTTTTAGGTACTGTTAGTGGGTCTCCAGCAGTGCTAAATATTCCGATTCTGCAACCTTGTCTTCGATCTGAACAGCTGTTGATAACAGTGGACACCCACTTGGGAACATTTTTGGCACATGTTCCTCAATATGGTAATCTTGGACAAGTTTTGAACGACATGCAATTTTTTGTCATAGTGTGTTGACCATCTGCTGTTCTTTGGTTTAGCTCATGCACCTTATGTTGACGATATTAGACAGACATTGAATTCTGATCGAAGCCGTTTCTGCAAGCTTGTTTCTGAACTGAAATTTTGGATAGTTTTACAACGATGCCGAAAATCAGTGCAACACTTGCCAGTACTTTCGATTGATAAGCTCCCTATCCTTCACACTCCAGATCATCCTATTGCCCTCCTCTCCCCTCATAAGCTCTTTTTGAAGCTATGCAAGCATTCTGGATCATTTTTGGTGTGTATATTTTGTTCAGTTATTGCAGTTTTGTATTGTTTCCAATTCATAATTTACATGAATCTCAATTTTAACATGAAATTCTTTTAGGTGGTCGAGTTGAAAGAGAAAGTTGGCAACCCTTTTGAGGTTGAAGAAATTTTTTATCTTCTTGCCCTTAATTCTTCAATCTATGAGGATTTTGGTGGCGAAACATTGACAACGAATATCTCGGCGGCAAATACTGCAGGAATGACTGCGGCAAGTCCTACCGGTGGAACCAGTGTGAACATAAATGGACTTGGTTTGGTTGCACCAGTTTCTGCTGCTGGATCTGATGCGCCTGCAACTGCTCTTTCTGGCAATGATACTAGTGTCCGAAGTAAAACTGAGATTGATCAAACGGATATCCCAGGCCCAAGACTTTTCTATACAGTGAAATCGCTGGTGCAGTTTGACACCTTTGCTGTCACCCACGGACCTTTCACCAGAGTGGATCGTAAGTCATATTTGAATTCTTACGTTTTTTTTTTAATGCTGTTGCTGCTTACAATTCAACACTCTCAAGCCACCATAGTTTTCAGTTTTCTTGATTTAGGAAGCCATACAGTTTGTGCCTGCCTTGCCTAAATTAGACACATAGTTTCTGTTGTAAATAACGTGTTACTGAAGTAGAATTTTTCTCGCTTATTCTTGAAAATAATACATGTGCATAAATCAAAATACATGTGGAGCACGAATTATATACTGGGTAAAGTAAATTAGCTGCTACTCCTTGACCACATCTAAGGAATGTGGTGAATGCAATTGGCGCCTGATGACGCAATTAATTAGTCAGGATTGCATGCTGGGCGACCTGTGCATGGCCACGTTTTGGGGTTTTTGAATGCTCATTGTGTTTGTTCATTTCTGATTTGCGGTGCTATCATCCACACGTTCGACTCTTTTATTAGACTTCTGATAAATCTTTTCCAGTTTAAATTAATGAAAGTTGGAATTGTTTTTCATTACAGCTGGGGACACCTCATCAGAGTTATGTCGAACAGTGTCATTAGGAAAAAGGAAATTTGGGGCTATTGGAGCATCGGGACGAACTGGGTCAGACGTACAACATGCGGGCCACATGGGTGGCGGTGGAATTTCTACAGCGAGCAAGCGTCCCAAGCATCCTGCTTATTTCCTACCCAACTTGGCACATGTTGTGGCAATGGCTGATGAACGAATCCCATTTGCTGCCCTGGCGGAAGAGCTAACATCACGAGGTCTCTGCCATCAAGGTCTTCAGGTTGAAGCTGGTGGAGCAGGACTTGCACTTCGCTTAGTGCAAATGCCTCCTTGCAAGGGATTAGATGTCGAGGTTACCCAAGCCCTCCAGATGGCTCTTTTGGGGTGTACAATTCGGATGCAAGGTCGCGTTAGTAGAACCTGGCTTGTTGAAGTAGGTGAAATCGTCGGCCTTTCTACTCTGATTTAATTTGAAAACAAATTTTCATTTTTGAACTTGCTTTCAGTATGCTTTCTGCAAGTGTCCTCTTGTCAGCGCTGCTGCTAAGGAACAAGGACCTCGCCGTCAGGTGTATTCAATGTATGATGTGGCACCAGCAAATGCGGTTGCAAAAACAGTCGATGACATAATTGATGATTGGAATGCGATTGCTTACCTTTATGTGGCTGTTCTTGACTATGTTCAGGCACTGAAGCAAGGTTTGTTAATTTATACTTGTTCTGTACATTAGCCAGTAGAATTTTAGAATAACCATGACTGCATCATGGTTGATTGTGAAATTGCGTATGGGACGTCTTCATATTATTCATCTATCTAATATATTGTCTACATAATATGCTAATTCTAGATTCCCATGGAAGCTTAGCAACTATAGCAGACGTAAAATCATATTCTTATAGGCGTCTTATTTTGGGTTATGGTCCTAATAGGTCTAATACTGTAAGTGGCTCTTGGTTTTGTTCATGGCAGTGATGTGTAAATCTCTTTTGGACAATAATGACAGTTCAATGTGGTTTATTTCTGAAGGTTTCAGTTTCTTGGCGATCGCCTGACAATCGTTTTAGCCTCACGTTTGGAGTGATTGGCCCTACGGCGTCTGCTGTAAATCCCCACACGTTGACAGCGGCCCAGTTGCAGCACCATTTCAACCGCAACAAGTCTGTGCCCTCTCTGCTGCACCTGTTAAAAGATACCTATTTGCCTCTGATTTCCGTCTCCAAACTCTCTACGGCGCCTATGCTTGCAGTTCTCCACAGTGTAAGTGGGAACAGCGTTTTGAGATTGGAGATCATGAAGGGGCTGAATTTCTGAAATCAATTTTTTTTTCTAAAATCTATAGAAGCCACAAGTTCCTGTGCAGACTTTTACGGTAATCCCAAGGTCGCCTACACATTTCCGCGTTTCGTTCCGCAACGTGTATCCTTTTATATGTGACAAATCATTTCTACAGTCAGTTCATTTACGTGCAAGATTCTTTGGACATTTTTTTAACGGTCACCTAGATATTGTCTGGATGTTCATTGTCGCGGTGACGGCATTGTTGCCGTGAGAGATGGCGCCTACAGTTTGTTTGATAAAAGCAAGGCAATTGAGGAGTTTACGCCAACTCAAGGTCTTAAGGTAAGACTTTCAATATTAATTTTCTTTGGTACTCTGAGAAAATTTATCTACATATTTGGGTAATAGAACTATTATGAATCTTTCTTGAAGCTCGTGAACATCGTTTTGTTTTCCGTAGGCCTTTCTCAATAAATTTGTGGACGATTCTGTCAGCCTTTTGCGGAGGCGTTCGCAGTCAGAAGACGACAATCCCCCTTCGCCAGTATCGGCTGTAGATCCTTTGGATAATTTTATGAGCGGCCACCCTAAACCTGGTTCCCCTGCCCAGCGCTCCCAGGATGTGTCCGGCCTCCGCTTTCACCATCCAACTACTCCGTCGTCGGGCTCCAACCCCCATACCCCCGCATCGCCCCACGCATCAGTTGGGCTCCCATTTGGCTCCTCTCCGGCTGCTGCATCATCATTTTCATTGGCCTCTCCTCCTTCTCTGCCTCATAATATTAATCCATCTCCTTCGCTGCATATGGGGACTCCTTCCCCTGGCGGTTTATTGTCCAGCAATTCTCCTGGAAATCCCTTGCATGTTCCCTCTCCGAGCTCCTTCATGCCACAGCCGTCTCCTTCTGGGCCTCCTGTTCACCTGCAATCCCCTGCACCTTACGTTGGAGGGTCATCTCACTCGCACGACGCTGGCTCACCTTACCCATGCGGCGGATCCAGCTCGGTACCAGGGAACACACAAGTGGGGACCCCTGGGAGTGGTGGATTGTCCATAGCATCTCCTGCAACTCAGTGGCCCGGGTCCCCGTCCATTCCAAGACCATCTCCCGTAGGCAGAGGCTTTGGCAGTGCGCAGTCTCCGGGAGGACATCCAGCCCTTCACAGTCCTCAAAATGTTGGTGGGGAACATGGCAAGTCAGGTAATACCGTTGGTGGACTGATGAATGTCCAAGTTTTCTTTGCGGTGTTGGTCAACATTTGAACATACTCATTTCGTCTTTATTCGGCAGGTGGAAATGGCGGTGCGTCGTACTATTTAAGAGTTCTGCCTCAGCGCTCGTGGGCAGCGGCTGTTCCGACGTTGCTATCGGAAGTGGCATTCGACGCACTTTGCACACCAATTCATCCACCGGGTGCTCCCATCATGCAAGGGACATCTACTGTTCATTGTTCGCCGTTGGAAAGGTTTTTGGGCTGCGTGTATATCAGGCGAAACCTACAAAGATTTATTCAGTCGGAAGATTGTGTAAGGACTAAATTGAAATAAAGTGGCCTTTTAGTTTTAATTATTATCATTGTTATCTTTTACAAAATATTGGAATTCTGATACCTAATTTTAGAAAATTTAGCGATAATTTTTGACGTACTATTTATTTTCAGCTTGCTATGGTACCGTGTAATGAAGTTGGAGTTATCGCCTTCAAAGTGGAAACGCTGCAATGCCGGGTCATGCTTAATTCTATGAATTTACATACTATGTTGCACATTAAGTTAACTCCTACTAATGGTTAGTTTTAAATAACGCTTTTTTGTTCACTATGGTGTTCTGATGGTTTCTTGATGGTCTGATAATCTTGTCTTATTAGAATATATGGATAAGTGGAACCTAGAGGAGATTCAAGTTTTGGAACGTTTCTTTGAAACAAAGGTTTGACTTTACTTGGATTATCTTTCGTGCAATCATCCAATCCTCAAATAACCAACATTATATATCCTAGGTTGTATGCAGCCCATATAAGCCCAATGCCCTGCTGGCATTTGCACGTATCTTGAATGCTCCATCACGCATTTTAAAGGACTGCGTGCAAATAATGCGATTAGAAATGGTTTGTCTGTTTTTCTTATAATGCATCTTACTAAAATGTACGCATTGCAAACGCTTATTTTTGCTTTTTAGATTGGAGATCGGAACATGAAATGGGCAGTGCAATGGTGCTTGACGATTCCACCGGCTGCGCCACCAATTGCACCAGCCGGAATGGCTGCTGTTGTTATAACCAAAAATAAGCTCTTATTTTTTGTGAGTGCCACATTTCAATTAAGTGAATTACTAGTTATTTGAGGATTGCTCTTATTAGTTTTTTTATGTTCTCAAAACAGATACAATTGACGCGTATCGGACTCAGCTTTGCTCCTGGCACTGAACCTCAGACTGTTGTGCTGCCTATCGTGTACGATCTGAATAATAATTCTACACATTTTGCTGATCGTCAGCAAGGAACAGTACCACCGACTTCTGCCACGGCCATCATTAGCAACCACCTAAAACGTTTTGCAGATTTCAATCCAAAACCAGGTAAGTTACATGCTGTTTGTTCGGATGATGTAATTTAACCTTGCGTCCTGCTGAAAATTATATTCGTCAGCCTAATATAGTTGCGCATTGCTAGCAGGACATGCATCATGACATGTTATAAAGAATTGTTGGGTTTTTTCCAGGCGAATGCAGCATTTTCCCAGCAGTGCGGGAGCTGATGGCAAATCTCGTTATTCCTCAATAACCTTATCGGTTGTTGCTCATTTAAGATTGAATCACTGCAACTCGGATGCTAAAATACATCTGACGTTTATTGTAAAACTCTTTTTATTTATATAAAATACAAGGCACTAAGAATTCTCAAATGTAAAATTTTCCATTTTATTGGCCTTTAGCCATTTTAAAGAATTGCTAATGTTGTTCATCAACTCTTTAGCAACTTTTATTCGATCCCGTGATCCTGCTTGGCATATCCGTATCAGCATTCTGATATGCCATCGATCTTCGATTGAATCCGGTAGTCCCCACAAAATTCCGCCTGGAATCTGAGCAGTACAAGGTGCATCAGATAAAAGGCACTGAAATATCCTACTGATTAACATTGGTTTGGAAAGCAATAATTGGGCCATAAAACCTTTTTCAATCTTAAATATGACATTTTTACCTCGCAAACAGCATAGAAATTATGGTCGGCTAACGAATGATGGCACAGATCACTGGACGAAAACTGTAGTCGAGCATTCTGGCCTCCAAATGGATTAGCATATATGTGTGAATGTGGATTTTCTGCAGTTTCTTCAAGGCTGAGAGGATCAGTAACCAAGATTCCCTCCGCATCGATCAACACAACTCGTAAGTCTGTGCCGCTCTGTGCAACGGCAAAATTGTCATAAGCCACATCTGTCATGTATAAATTGTATCCCATTGGCCTTTTAAATGTCAGTTCATCGGCTAAATGCAGTAATTGTTTGGCGATTTTCAGGCGTGTGTAAAGCGGGGATGATTTGAAATGGCTGATTGTGGGTCCAACATACTCTTCGACAATTACCCTACCACAAGCACCCAGTAGGCGAGGAAAAACTGACGAAACTGGATTAAAAATCTAAATGGAAAAATGGTGAGCTTCAAAATCACTCTATAGTCTTAGCTGTTAGACATGAATCTCGAATCTTACCCGTAGAAAAATGGGCTCTGGGTTAATAAGCAAAAACATCAAGTTTGATAAGTCGCTGGGATTATGTGGTCCATCAACTAGGGAGTTATTCAAAACGCTAGCCAAGAATCGTTTCGACTTGCATTGTATGGCATCACTGGCAATGTCATATTTTGCTAGGAATGCTTTTCCGTATTGCAAAGCGAGTTCAAAAACCGCGGCATGTTTATGTTGATGTGATAAAATTCCCAACCTGTCCCCAATTGTACCCAATCTACAATCGGCGTTCATAGGTATCAAATCGATAGAATGAGTAGTAGCTTTGAAAAAATCCAGCTCAGCCAACCAATTACTCAAGCTGCATAGAAATTCATCCAGTATATTCAATTCCCAATCTGATGCTAGTTTCTTCAGTACAATTCTTTCATTCCCCAGCTTTCCAAAATATACGTTTTTAACGTTTCTGAACGTGTAGGCATCAGCTGTTATGTTTATCACTGGACCTTCAAACTCTGGACACAAATCTTGACCATAGCATGCTGGACATTTTGACATTTGTAAAAAGGTATCATCTTTGATGTCCAGCTTGAAATTTATGAATACGGAATATATTATTACAGAAATTATACAAAGAAAAACCATTGAAAACAATACTGCTGACCTAAGCTTTCGTCTACATCGCCAAAATGTGGTAAAAAATGCCATCGGAAAAATTCACAAAACCCAAAAGCAAATCCTAACTATTATGTCGCGCTCGCGATTGTCGCCAAAGATAACCCTACAGTATTTTCTATTCTACTATATGGTTAGGATTAAAGTGGTGCTGATACAGGGTGTCTCACAAATTCACGCCTCAATTTCTCATAGGGTACGTGATCACTTCTCGCGATTTTCTGACCCTACCTGATGATGACAATACTTGAACGTCACTCCAAAGATGAAGAAAATCGCTAATAGATGTCTAGACACAGTAAATTGCAATTTCGTATCAGAAAATTTTAAAAGAAGCTTTAATGACACATGTCTTATACACTTTATTTGCACATTCTTTATAAATATATTTAAAGGCATCATGTTAAAATCTCAAATATTAAATCAATTTAAAAAAACGCAAAAAGTGAGAAATGTAAAATAAGACTTCACAACTGGCATTAACATTAGCGTGTAGTTTAATGTACAGTGTAGTATCATTTTTTACGAGACAGAAAACCGCTACAGAAGTTCATATTCGTCATCAGATGTGTCAAACTTCCTCTCTGTTTCTATAACCTGGAAATCTGCAAAAATCGAAGGGCAACATCAGTATTGCTCTGCAATACACATCGTAATATCAAGAAACTGAGAATCTACCTGAGCTATTTAAATCTGTAAGGGAATAACAAGCACCTTCTGCACCTAACCACTGCCTTTCCTGACATATTTCGAATAAGGGCGTACTCTCCTGTTCGACGATTGTCTAGAAATTCATAAACGTTGCTTCAATTCTAGATTATTAGTCTGCAATTCAAACTGGATAAGAAATATGTATATTCTTACCCTTTGTATTTGATCACACAAGTGGTCAAACTCCTCTTCAGTTTCACAATAAAAGCCCTGGGTATTGACAGAAAAAAAAAGCTTTAAAAATTGTACGTCCAAATTCGACATTGAAATTAAATACTATAGGCTCTGTACCAAAGCCACTGATGGGTCAAGCATCAGAAAATCCATCCGACTGGCCGCAGGACAATGATAGGTTTCATCGGTAGTTTTGTTACACATTGGATCAGTGCATCCCAAACAAACTGCATTTTGGACGGTGTGAGGGTCCAAATATATCAAGTCATTGCCTACGAAAGGTACATTAGAAACCATTTTTATAATAATTATGATATGAATTTTATGGCAAATGAGAATATTCTTCACTGACCTACAAATCCGATAAAATAACAAGCATGATTTGGGCGACCACCAATTAGCCCCAGTGATTGTTGAAACATGAAACACTTCTAGAATAAGTAGAAATGTTGTCTCTCATTTAAGTGAGCTAAATGGATGGGTCAATTTCAGGATCCATACACCATTGTAGGTTCAATTTACCTTCAACCCTTGAATGTATACTGGGTTAATCTCACTGAGACCCATTCGCAAGGGCACAAAGAGGAGTAATGGCTTCCAATTTGAAGGTTTTGGATTGATGCAGTTGATTTCTTGTTTCATGTGACCATTTATTTTGTGGAGTGGTTGGCTGGCAGAAGAGAGTGGCTGCCTGTGCACGACGCCCTTAGAATCACTGTTCATTTGGGTCATTTTTGGTGGCTCGATGTCACTTTTCCGGGGATGTACTGCTTGCATTTTACATTCATTTTCTGGTAAAGATAAGAAATCATATTCGGTGATGTTGGATGAAAATGCAATGATAGAATGTGGAAGACCAAATGTCTAGAGAAACGATACCAACTTATTTCATTTATGATGACTGTGTTGTCCATTGCCACATGCACAGCTAAAGAACTCCAGTCATCATACACTGACAGTTTCCTGAAAAGATTTTAATTTTTAAAGTTTTCATACTTCTGAAAATATCATCCAAATTTTTATCATGGTAAATAATAACGTACTTCAGTACTTGAGCTACCGTATTCGGTCCAAACCACTGTCCGACTCTCTTGCCTTCAGATTCCCCCATTTGTGCTAAACGAAGAATAATCTTGATATTAATCTTGATATCTGCTTTACATAACTTACTCGTTGCCACAAATTTGTTAGTGGGCCAACATTTTCCTCTAAATTTGTACATACCAATTTGATGTATGGAATATATGGCATGCTTCTTATCTTCAAATAATTTCAAGATGTTTGCATAATTAGAATCTTTACACTTAGGATTCCACAGCCAATCTAAAGGAATTTTTTTAATTTGCTGAAACTTGCTATGTTGCTACAGTTTTCCACAAATTATCAACTTTGAATTCATTGCTTTACCTCTGCCTAAATGTCTGCAAACTAAAGCCTGTGCAAGTGCCATCTGACCACAACGTAGCATACAACCCCATCCACTATCTGAAGTTGGTCCATTTCCTCCTAATAAAAAAGTGTCAAAATAAATTTTTGGAAAATAAAGAGAAATCTGGCAGACAATAGGTTAAAATTTCATACCTATAGAAGGAAAATTTTTCCTGTATGTCAACCAAATTTTTGACTTGACTTCAGCTCGTAATTCCTCCAGATCTAAATATTTGGGCGACTGTTTAGTTAAACCCTTCCACATCCAAGCTACTAAAAACTGAAAACCTACCATATTTTGCGCTGTACTGCTTGCCCAAGATCCAAACTGGCTTATCAGTATTTGGGAAGTCGATAGGTTCTGCTAAACCAGCTTCGTACGTAGCGCAAGCCTCGAACATTGTACTTGATTTCTCGTGTGCCGGAAGTTAATTTTGAAATCGTATTTCTTAAATGCCACTTTGCTGGACATTTAAAATAGGTCTGCCTGAAAACTGAATAAAGTATCTGGTTTATGACAATGTAAATACCACTTTAAATAAATAGACCCTTCTGGAAAGTCCTTAAAACATTTGATAAGCTCAGCACGAAAAGTAAAGCACATGCTAATAGCAAATTAGCAATGAGTCATCTAGTCTGATCCAACTACACTTTATTTCATTTGGAAAAGCAGCTACATGTAGCTACTCTATGACGTTTGGTGAACCCCAGCTGCGTACACCTTCCATTCAGGATATTGCCCAAGTCTTTGATTGCTCCATTGGCTTAAGCAGAGCTTGTATTTTTATTTTATTATTTTGGTACAACAAAAAACGCACCCAGAAGTATATGTTTGCACCCTGTGAAATTAGGTTAGCCAATTTCCATACAGTTCCTAATCGAGGCGGATACGTGATATAAAGACAAAAAGAATTACGTCACTTTCACAACCAAATATGTAATTCTATCAATGGGAAGGCAATCAATGAATGATTCGAATGAATTTACTTACGATTTTATCGTCTAAAGTATGAAAAAGGGTAAGATCATGGCATGATCATGGCTACATTTCAGTATGACATTACGAAAACAATCAGCTGACACTTGGAAGTATTGAACTCGAACAAAGCGAAACCAGCTCCGCTAGCGATCATAGCGGCAAGCGTTGTTCGTCCTTCACGAAACGTATTATTCAAAAGTAGGGCAAGTCAACTCCTTGTTACAAAACGAACACCTAGTGACGTTTCCCACGTCAATTGTTTCCTGTGATGACGTCATTTTCACGTCAGCCAATGGAGTTTCGAGGAATTCATTCGTTGCGGAATTTGAACTTTACTTGTTGGCGGGCCAGATATATCGTTACGCCTAATTCGAAGGATATTTGTCTCTTTATTGCGTAATTTGCGTTAATTAACTTTTAGATGGAGACTTTTATGCGCATAACGCTATTCCGCAGCCTTCTAAGCACTTTTATCCCTAAAAAGAACGATACATAAGATGGAATCTGCGAACAACGCCAACATGGCCGACAAAATGACGTTGGAAGGTGAGCAAATGTCATGTCCATTTTTTCATTTATTTCTCACCAAGCAATGAGTCAGTCGTGCTCCCCTAGACTTCGGACAAAGCTGATCTCGTACTTTAAAAGCTTGCATAAGAAAAGCAGACTTAACCCTCAATATTTTGCACTAGTTGCAGCGACCAGAGGCGTTCCTGTCAGACCAATTTTATGCATTGTGGGAACAGATTTGAAAGAAGATTCGGAATTAAATCAAGCTTCCAAGGCCTTCGACGTCGACGTCCGATTTTCGGAGGATGGGAACGATTTGCTACAAGTGATTAATGACAATTTGCGAAATGTGGGTTTCGTGGTGAAGGACTTTGAGGGCTTCGTCTTCGCCAACATTCGCAAAGCAACAGCGAAAATTTTTGGACCACCAGCAATTCTTCACTATGCGCACAAAAAAGAGATGCTGCCGGCTCTGAATCGGCCTTTATTCTGCACCTCCATGTTAAATATTACTGTGTGTTTTGCGGGATTCCGGAATAAGGAGCAGCTAGTAAGTTTTCTGCATTTTTCCGACCAGTTGTCAGTGCTAGATCGCAGTGTAGGAGACCCTTCACGAGCATTATTACTGTCGATTCCAACAAATATTGATCGAATAATGGACGCAGTACTGGTGGATTAAT
This sequence comes from Kryphioiulus occultus, assembly GCA_034687865.1. Lineage (NCBI taxonomy): Eukaryota > Metazoa > Arthropoda > Diplopoda > Julida > Julidae > Kryphioiulus > Kryphioiulus occultus. Next base: position 56,506 of record JAQGAF010000196.1, read on the forward strand.
ATTCCATCCTCATTACTGACGACTATCTGAATTTTTGGATAACTTGCTGTCAGTATTGGAATAATGACAGTAACACTGACCATGTATGGCTGGCGTAAAGTATACATACATGTATCAAATGTAACCCAAAAGTATTTTACAGTAGTTTTTTATTTGTAGTTTTCTACCACGTAAGGTCGGCAGCAAAATTTACAGGGCGATGCCACCAAATCTTGCTCCTCTGACAGTTGTTAACAATTATTGTCTTTTACAGAACAATTTTGTGGATTTAGTCCATCATATGGGAGGTAGTGTGCGTAAAGATTTTGCAAGCACGCGTATTACCAGTGTAACCCATCTAGTGACCAACGTTACGGCCGGAGCCAAATATCAAGTAAACAGTTGTAAATGCTTATTGCTTTTGATTTGGAAATGAGCAATGTTTAACCTTTGAAATATTATGGTATAGTATGCTAGGGTTCTTGGAAAGCCCATTATGAGCCCAGAATGGATATTGAAATGTTGGGAAAATAATTCGGATGCAGCTTTCTCCATCTCCGATCTACCTCTGGTAAACAATTTTTAACTTTGAAAATTATTTAAATTTATCAATGATGAGTGTCGTTAATCAATAAATCGTGTTGCCTGTTGTTTCTTTTAAGAGCGAGTATAAAGTGAAACCATTTGTGACGTGTGCTATTGCGTTTTCTGGGTTTACGGACGATGAACAAAAACACATGGAAGAACTTACATTAAGCAATGGTAAATGTTGTTTAGTGCATTTGATTTATCTTTGAAAAAAAATTCAATGCTATGATGATTTTAATTTTTATTTTCAGGGGGGATAACTTGCTTGCCAGAGGATGCCACAGTCACTCATATAGTTTTTGAGGAGCAGTTGTCGTCAGATCTTCCAGAAGTGAATGCTGCTGTCTTAATGGTGAAAGCGGAATGGTTTTGGGCAAGCATCCAAATGGACGTCCGAGCAGATGAATCTATGTATCAGGTGAAATTGGTAAGAGTTTATATCTGGTGTACTTTTCAGCATCATAGGATTGGGCAGAGATTAATTTTGTTTCATTTAAAAGGCACCTGACAATGTAGCAACATTTGAGAGCACGCCAATTTCACATTTGACGCCCAATTCGCGAGCTCGCAAACGCAAGCGTCTGAAGGAAACATTAAGCGCGTTAGCAGGCAATGTTGAGAATGCGAGCCCCATAAGTTCCAGTGGAACGAAACAACGTCGTTCCACTGAGGGGGTTTCTCTTAGTCCGTCTATTTTGGAGGCCACCATGTCCCCCTCCGCCATTCAGACCGAAGAGGGTGAATAAATATTTCTTTCATAAATGTTATTCAGCAAACACAAATTGAGATTTTAAATCATGCCACATATTGTTTAAGATGCGGAAATCTTGAGCGAGTGTGGGAATCTCTCAACATCTATTGCAGGACGCACAGCTTTGGATATGAAGATGATGTCCTCGAGGCAGCAAGTTTGTTACGAGTTATTCCAGACTGAAACAAATTATGTTGGAATTCTGCACACTATTGTTAAGGTCTGCTAAAGGGGAATGTTGCCGAGAACTTTCAGCTATGTTTATTAACATTAAAGCGTTAACGGTTGAGGAACTATTACAGCTTATTAAAGAGCCTATTGAGGATCCATCGCAGATTGGAGGTCCCCTGCTTGACCCAACTGAAGTCAAAATTATTTTTGGAAACCTTCAACCAATATACGATGTCCATCGGAAGATTAGGGACGACCTGTCAACCTTGATCAACACTTGGAATGAAGATACCAGTGTTGTTGGAAAAGTTATACTTAAATATGTGAGCCAAATTTACCGTCTTGACTTTCCCCAAAACTGACATAGAATAGTTACTAATGTCCAATTTGGTTATTGTTTTTTGTTTCTCATCTAGTCTCAACAATTACTGAAGGCATATCCGTCCTTTGTAAATTTCTTTGAAAAGACTAAAGAAATGATTCTGAAGTGTGATGCTGCAAAGCCACGTTTTCATGCTTTTCTAAAGGTGACAAAATTTTTATTTCTGTTACACTACTACAAATGATCTACTTTCTTTGGTAGCATTTACTGGAAACCTTTTCGATATTTCAGATTTGCCAGAATAAGCCAGAATGTGGCCGTCAAACTCTAGTTGAATTATTAATTCGTCCGGTGCAAAGGCTTCCCAGTATTACCTTGCTGTTGAGTGGTAATGAAAATAATTATGACATGGAACCCAAAGTGTTTAATCGTTCTTCATCGACAATTACTCTGTTTTAAGATATACTGAAGCGCACTAACAAGCATCACCCGGATAGTGCAGCGCTTGAAGAAGCTCTCAAATGTGTCAAGGAAATAACGACGTAATATAGAAAGTTCCAATCTATAGGCAGTGCTTCTTAGTTATAGCATGCCTTCATAGCTAACTCTGTATATGTGATCCTTTCAGGCATATCAATGAAGATAAGCGACGAACTGAAGGACAAATGGCCATGTTTGTAATTGTGAATGACATCGAAAATTGTCCGGTAAGATAAGCACACAAATATTGTCACTTGCTTCTGATTGCGATTTAATAATATTTACTTTTATTGCAGGCTGATCTTCTTTCTGCACAACGGCATTTCGTTGCCAAAGCTGATGTCATTGAATTGAGCGGTGATCTGGTCGGCAAAGGGGAGAATCTTACTGTGTTCTTATTTACAGATAAATTAGAGGTGAATGATTACGCATTACCAATATATATATATATATTACATTTTGATTCATTCCTGGTCAAAGAATTAGATACGTTTCCAGATATTAATAATCGCAATTGTTATATATCTGAGTAAACCTTATCGTAATTCATTTTTATTCATTTAGATATGCAAACGTCGTAAATGTGCGCCTACCACTTTGATGCCAGTTGCTGCAGGTGCTCCCCATGCTGGGAACACACTGGCTGTGCGTAGTCCAAGTGTGGTCAGTTTACATGCCTTCAAAGTGCCGCAAAAAAATTACAAACACATTAAATTAGTGCCATTGTCACACATAAAACGCGTGGTTGATGTCAAAGAGACTGAAGGTAATTGAGCAGGCACATTGGCTGATATTGAAATTAAATTTGGAAATGCAGTGATTCATGTTTTTATTCTTGACAGATTGCCACAATGTATTCGCTTTGGTTTGCCGCTCGAACAGCGAATTAAAGGAAACTCTCCACAAATTTACTTTTGTGTCACATGATAATGATGCTACAAAGGGAGAAGAGAAATTGGGGTTTCTTCGAATAATTTGTCGTTATCTGGCAATTTCTGCCTGCCATAAAGATGCTGTAAATATGCCTCACATTAATCTTGTTTATTATAATAATTTGTTTCTGTCGTCGTTTTGACATTTTAATAATATGCATTTGCAGGAAAACTTTTTGACGAGTGTGGAACCTCACATATTGAACATTATGAGCAGTGACACTACCACAAACACTTTATCAAAGGCCGTAAGGTTGGTAGAGCAGTTTACATCCTGTTTTTTAAGGCTTAATTCTTATCAGAAAGCAAGGAAAATGCAAGCCTTCTAATGGTTCATATGCTCACATTTTTTTCATTAAGTGTGAACGAAACCGTAGCAATTTCATATGACAATTTTTTATGCTATAGTAGAAATTGTTAAAATTGCATGGGCATCAGTGAAAGGTCTAGTCCCAGTATAAATTATTCAGATAAGGATATTTTAGAATTTGTGTAGAAATAATTTAGTTGTGCATATTTAAAGCAGATAGCACAACATTTTACATAAAATTTTATTTTTGTATAGCAACTTAATTACAAATTATGTTAATTGTGTGAAGGTTATGCTATTTACTGCAAATTTTCTACATAGTTCTTATTTATATTTTTTATAACTTGGTTCCTAATAAATAGAATTCAAGAATAATTCTCGTTATGATACCCTCCCTAATTTCGATAGTGTCATAATTGATTTTTTTTTCTCCTGATTCCTTCAGCAGTTTGAATGTTATTTCTGGGTGAATTATTCTTGTAAATCAAAAAGTTAATTTTTTTAAAAAAAGTCTTGCATTGAAAGTTTCCTAGTAAAGTTTTCGCAGTTTTACAGTAACTTCACGAGTTTGAAAACACGAAATCGTTATATTGCGAAATTTCTCATGACTTTCTAGATTTGCCAGCAAGACTACCAAGAGGGTTGGACGAGCTTTTTCTTTCAGTAAAACTCCCCGAGGACTGACCAGAACCGTGTCGTCTTTCCTAAGCCCGAGAGCCAGAGCCCTGGCAGAATCACCCATGTTCCAGACTCCTCTTGCCACCGCTTCCAAGAGATTTCCTTGTGCCAGCGCAATAAACTTGCACGTAAGTAACCAGATTGCTGTCACATCATGTACCATTCGATAGCAGAAACTTTTCTTGGTTTTTCGGCCCTATATTGGTTCTGTTGTAATGAGTTGCTGGAAAAGTGAAGCTTTAGAAGCTTATCGAGTTAATTCCCCAAACTTCTCTCGTTATATCCTAAAAGACCGAAAAAAGGCAAAAGTTATGTGGATCCCCAGAGCAAAAGATGAGACTGTGCTTTGAGGTAAACGTCGCAGCCAGAATAGTTTGAAAAATGCAAGGGAAAATAGTTACACGTAAAGTGTCACTATAAAACCAGTTCCTAATCGTGTCTACGGTGTTTCTCATTTAAGGAAATTGAATCCCCTTCACGGAATTCGCCAGCTACTCCCAGCCTCGGACTTAAAATAAAAAGCTTCACAATCGGCCCTTCGGCATTATCTAAACGATTGTGACATCATCGGACATTTCATCGTGATTTTATCCTTCATATTTTAATAACATATTTTATTCATACTCATTTTCACACGCTCTACGATTCTTTTATTCAATGAAATGCAGTTCTTGTTATTACCAATCCCAGCAGCATAATTTGTTTTAAAAGATTATTCGCGGGCAAAATGGCGTTTGCGATTGTTTATATTGCCATTAGATGGCGCTCGGTGTACCCATCAGCCTCTGGCTGTCAATAAGAACGCACGTGATAAATTAAAGAGCCGCTATTTTAGAACAAGACACGAATAGTTGGCCGCTGAGATTTCCAGTGTCTATCGTAAGATTGTTTGATGGCCCTTCAGACGAGACTGCACAGGGATTTACTGTATGTTGGATGTGGTAAGTTGATGATCATCTTCAAGTATTAGTCAGCAAACGCCTTTCAGTTTGGATTGTGCCTATGAATCACCTACGAATTATTTGTATCCAAGGTCGGGGTTATTTGGTAAAGTTTTGGTACGGAAATACCGTAAACCATTTGCAAATTGTTAAGATTTTTCAAGTCATCTTGCACTCATGTCGAAGCATAGTGAAATTGTATGGTTCAAATGCTCAAATATGACCTTGGCATGAATGGTAAAACTGTTTCTTCCGTCAGTTTGACAATTCACGCCGAGCTAGGTTGAATGAAACCGTAGCAGTTTGATTTGACAATTTCTGTGCTATAATAGAAATTGTCGAAATTGCACGGATATTAGTGTAAGGCCTCTAGTCCCAGCATAACGACGAGGATATGATGAGGATATTTTGCTCAAAATTAATCTTGTTGCCAATAATTCATCATAGATGGCGCCAGGATTTAACTGAGCATTATAAATGGTTACTGAAGCGTATTTGTGTTGGCTGAAAATGCAACTAGTGTTTTATAGTTGACGCTTTTGTTCAACAAATGGTTACCGCGCTTGCCTATATGACTTGAGTTGGCCTTGAAAAACCTATCTGAGGGGACGTTCAAATTCTGTCATCAGTTTCACGATTTTCAGACCCTGCCCCATGTCATCAGTTTTAGACCATCCACCTCTCCCAAAATATGATGACAATCACTGACCAAAAATACTGCGAAATTGAGCGAACTGGTTAAAATTCATCATTTGTTATCCAGTTTTGCAAATAAAAATTCGCCTACAGCGTTTTTTTGACCAATGATCATGTCATCACTGTGGTAGAGAATGTTTCTGAAAATTACTATTAAAAGGTCCCATATTCTAATAGGCCTTGAACAATTGTTGACGTCATCAATATGGGCAAAACTGGATCACAAATGATAAATTACCCAATTTTTATAAGACATCAATAGTATGACGCCATCTTTTATCAGCATTTTGGTTGACCCCACCCCACGAAATAACGTAATACTTGAACATCCCATGATGCCATGCGGTCATTTTGAAAATTTATCTGAATTATCCGATGACCGATGCTGAAACTGCTAATTGTGAAAACTGTTGGTGGTAATTTTTCGATCACTGGCCCTGTTGAAGATGGCACGCTTCCCGTTTTCGGAGCATCTCAACGGGTTGGAAGAGGCAACTTCCGGTGCAGCGCTCATCCGAAACAGGTTTTAATTTCCGCGTATCCGATCGTTGGCCAAGGTCCACGCAATTGGTCACTCGATCTGCAGTTTATCCGCACTTCGTTTATGGTCACGTCGAAAATCAATGTTAATTGCACTCAGATCTGCAATCCGCACATATTTCCAGTAAATAAGTAATAAATGTGAGCGTGCAAATAAATCCCGTCGCACGTAGGCCTGGCACACGTCTTGGGAACTGAAAATTTAATTTGATTCAGATCCAGCGAAGGACTTTTTTTTTTTTCGTTCATTTTTGATGGAATCTGGATTGGCTTTGGGAATACTGAATGCGATGCTAAGGAGAAGTCGGCTTAATATCAAGCTGCTTTTATCCACCTGTGCATTCAGTCCATTAGGTTTTCACCTGATTCTGTCGGAATATTTAAACGAGATTTTGCATGAAATGGAGTCGCTCAATTCTCAGAGGTTCTTCTTATCACCTAGAGCCTTTGAGAATTCAGCGAAACTAAATGTCCAACTGCATACGTGTTCAGCTTTATTTTTGGCATGCTGCACTTGTTACGTTTCAAACTTGGTTTGGCGAAATGAACAAAATTAACTAATTTCGTTGATGGGTGTAAAGAAAGGTTGGTCTTAAAACCTACATGTAGCTTAGTACTTAAAATACTGCATCATACGCGTATGGGAAACAGCATCTCTGACGTTATTCTGTGATATAAGTTGTCTGGTAATTTAATTGGTTGAAGCCTTCTTCATGTCTACATGTATACATTAAAACTTCGAAGTGGTAGACCTTGTCATTCCACACTTCTAGTTAATTTGGAATTCAAACTATTTTTAATTTTGTTTTCGGCGACTTTTTGTTCTGCTGGCAGCTGCAGTTGCGTAATTTAATTTAAAGTGAATTTTCACTTTAAGACAGTTTTTTCACGTTCTGTCATCGTCTGCTTATTCGTTCGCTATTTCTTGGTTAAACTGGGTGTTTTTATTCGACTTTTTAAGGTGTTGCATTTTAAAGAAACAGTATGTAGGCCTACACAGGTGATCGCAAAAGTCTCTCCATTAATTTTTTTTAATTTTAGTTACAAGTGAACCAAACACATGTATAGATAGCAACTGTACGTGCACTTAATAACTTTGAGGATACAACTTTATGGTAAACCAATCGTCAAAGAAAATCGATTCAAGCAAAAGTAATGAATGTATGTTTTTAACCTTGTCCACACCTAGGACACGTTTCCTGGAAGCATGGTTTCTGGAAACAAATTTCCTCAAAATATTTCCACATTTCTTGCAAGGAAACATGTTTTAGGAAACATTGGAGGTCTCAAATGTATCCTCAATCCGTCTTGAGGAATCTGTTTCCAGAAACCATATATAGGAAATCTTTCCTAGATGTGTATAAGGCTTTAGAATAGTTTCAGGATTTTTTGGCATGCATTTGTAATGTGAAAATCTAAGATCGAACGCATTGAAATTTTTCAAATTTTTCAATAGCAGCTTTTCATTTTTCCTTTACTGATTATATTGAAATAAAAAAATCCTTGCCAATACTGAGGACATACCAAAGAAAAACGCAATAATTAAAAAACTTGGTTGATAAACGTGATTACTTACCACGTTGGTAATTAATTATACAATACTGAGAACAAAACAAACGAAAATCTACTTTACAAACTAGAAAATGGCGAAAACCGTGATGACGTGTCGCTGTGTGTTTCCCACTTTCATGTAATTATCGCGTTTCTCCTTGGTACATATACAGTATGTTTTCAGTATTACATGTACATGTAGGTAAACGGACCTCTTTCAAGGTTTCTGCATTGGATTGGGGGGCCCGCACAGGCAACACTATTAAATATTACAGTGTTTTAATATCGTTTTCCATTACCGAGTGAAAAACACACAGCATGTCGTAATTTTCGGTATGTCCTCATTATTACACTGCTGATCTATCAGAATCGATCGATTCCAAAAAAACCTGAGGTTTCTGAATTCTCAGCCAATTGGTTTCCGCTGATTTTATTTTCGTGTGAATTCATTAATATCTACGAACGAATTGGCACGGAAGCGCCACGTCCGAGGGGAATTTCTGAAAAATCTCATTTTTAAGATTCTGTCGTAAGTGCGACGAAAAGCCATCCTTATTTCCGTCTTGCTCTACGTTAATGCCTCTGGTGAGAAAATGGAGCTTCGGATGAAACGAGATTACTCGAAGCGTGATGAGGCATGATATGAGCTATATAATTTCAACAAACCCACTTTGATTACGACCAAATCCAGCTTATGTGCAGTCGAGGACGTTAATTATTTGCTACCTTTCTATGCTCTCCACTCGCTGTATGGCTCCTTATTCATGATGAACCTTCGTTGTCAAAATTGATTGTGGTCGATATTGCTGATTAATAGTTGAGGGAGAATAGAAGCAGATAACGAAAACTTCCTAGATGGGCTCGTGGAATAGTGTATTAATCTGTTTACGAGCCTGCCGTTTTTCTGATCCTTAAAATGTTTCTGAAATATCGAAACTGCGGTGGAAGGAAACGAGAATCAAAGTTATTTGTTCGGTTTTCGATTCGCACAGTATGTACATGTAATTCTCAAGAAGAGAATCAGTGCAACTCACTCAGTATCCTGCTGTATTACAGCAATTGCATGTAAATGTCATGTGGTTTGCGGTTATAATACACAGACCTAATTGTTTTTTCAAAAGAATCTAGAATTGCCTTTTGTATTGAGTTTCCAGCATTTGAATTTGCCGCATGAATATCAGCATTTGATTGGTCGAATAGAGTCACGTGCCGATGCACGAGGAGATAGCGAACGTGGTAGCCATGGCAACCGTGGAACGTGAGATTCCATTCGAAGTTGAAAACGTTCTATTTCGCAAAAAATCTGAATGGCGTTTTTTCAAGACAATTTAGCGATGCCCATCTAAATGGGACTGACGGCTAGCTATTTTTGTTTTCGAAAGATTGACCGAATGTTGTCATCTAATTATTACACTGTATTTTAAAATATTAAGCGACGTTCTAACTTGAATTACATGTATTTTCGTATCGTAAATTTGTTGGGAACAAGGATATTCGCTAATTCCTTGTTCAGACAGGAAACGTAACACGTAAGAAAACATCGAGTTCGGCTAACGAGTTGGGCATCTGCATTCTTTCTGCATCATTAAAAAATACATTATTCAAAAAACGAGTGTTTATTTCCGACTCGTTGTGATTCAAAGTTTTTGTTTTTGGAATAATGTACAGTATTTCAAAAACTTCAAGTCATTACTTCCGATTCGTTGTGTTTGAAAAACTCAAAGATTTTTGCGAAAACACAATTCAATTCCATTTTTTTAAATGTATTTTTTTTTAATCATTTAGCGAATATCCTTGTTCCCAACAAGTAAACATACGGAAATACATGTACGATATTTAAGCTAAAACGTCGTTTTTAAGGCGTGTTACGCCAACATTGTAATATGACAAATTAGTTTTTAACTCTGTTGCACAACTTGTTATCCTGTAAAACACCCACTCGATAACGTGTGTCATCTGTATGTTAAATAACATTTTTTCTTTTCGTTTTCAAACAAGTTGTGCATGTATAACTTTGCTATACACGTTTTGTTGCATAGTCTAAACACATCTTTATTCACGAAATATTTTAATATCAAAAATTACATTTATTAATTAAACATGCTTTCGTTTATGGGGCTATTTTCCCACGATCGTCCACAAGCCAACAATTGTGGCGCATATTTTGTCAATTTGTCAATTTGCGACCCAGCCTTTCTTCGCATTTGATCGCAAGACCTTTGAACATTTTCAGCCAGAGCACCTACAGGTCTTCTAAGAGCACCATGCAGGCACCGCCCTCTGGTGGCGCTGGCATCCTCCTGCGTCTATCGAAGCACTCGTGGGAAAGCCACCTAGCGGGGGCGTTGGCACGCTCCCTGCCATTCCTCTCGTCGACGAGGCCTCATCCACGTCGAGTTCATTTCTTCAGTCGTCGGCCAGTGGTCAGCATCCCAGCGGCGGCAACTCGTGCGGATTCGTGACATCATCGTCGCTGACCATCGGAGATGGTCGTCTCTCGGTGGTGCCTTACGAGCATATGCAAGGCCATCGACGCAGCTGCAGCTTGAAATGCGCTGGATTTTTCACCTTTTCGATGGAAACGTCTACGTCTTCCACTCCCCCTAGCACCAGCACCAGCAGCGGTTAGCATCAGTGGCGCTCAAGGGCCATCATGTTTTCTCCAGCGTGTACCCTTGGCCTTTAGGACAGGATTCGCCCAGCGACGCCAGGGATTAATTCGCGTCCGAAAAATTGAGAAGCATTCTGGGCGAATTGAAGAAGAGGCGACGTAAGTACCGTTGCTAGCCGCAATAACCGTGATTGATGCTGATGTTATCAGGATGCTGTTTCTGTTTCCTGGAGTCGATAACGTGCTGCGGCTATTGCAATAGCCTCGCTATGATAGGCCTAAGGACGCAATCTGGCGTCGAATTAGCGTCATAATTTCGACTTCCGTGATTTGGGGAATGCGAGATTTTTGCGTATTTTTTTAAAAGGTTTTTTTTAAATCCGATTTTCTGGGTTTCTTGGACGGCAACAGTCCCTCGTGGCCATAAACGTATGATTCATTATGCGCCCCGTGCCAACCACCATTTGATTGATTCCACATGCGTGTCTTCCATCGTTTTCCCATTAGGCCCTGCTGTTTTTTCTGCGACCGTTTCGCCATCGGCTGGGATTTATCGATGGGATTTCGATTATTTGCGTCACGTCGATAATCGTCTACTCCGCTCCAGCCAGACCTTTTCTAACTAGGCTAGTCGGTGAATGGAGATTTGACATCTTCGTCTAGACTGCAGATTCTAGCTAGAATTTTCTCTAACAGTTGACATTTCGTCATTATTTTCCTCGTTTCTGGTTTGGGCCCAAAGGGGGCGCACCGCGAACGCGCACTGCCATCTTTGGGCGAAAATAGAAACCAGCGAGAATTTGCTTCCTGCAAAGGTTCAGGAGTCGTATTTTATTTTTTGGAGGATCTCAACCCATAACTTGGCAATTCACTGAATATGACAGGAAACGTATTCCGACCCTCCACAGTCACTTGCAAATTGTTCTGTTTTTCCTGACCTAATCTGACATCACCAGGATGGTTTAGGTCAGTTCAGATCAGATCAGGTTAGTTAGCTTATATTTGAATGTTTTCCAGCTAAGTCTATGAGCTGTTAGAAGCCCACTTATATCCTATAAATACCCACAGCCAGTGTTACTGTCATTATTTCGATACTGACAGTAAGTTATCCAAATGAGGGCCCTGCATTTCTAGTAATACTGTCAATTTCGATTATGGACAGTAATACTATCGAGTACTGGGCGCAGTGCTGCTGGATTCATATTCCATTCTCATAACTGGCGGTTATCCGAATTTTTCTATAACTACTTTTAGTATCGAAATCAGTGTTACACGAGGGTCTGCTAAATATTTATAATTTTTGTGCGAAAATTGGCGAGAATTGCAAATCAAAACTAACGAGCATCAGACAGTGTCGTACCCAAGGGGGGGGGGCTGAGGAGGCTGCAGCCCCTCTCGAAATTTTCACTTTTTGGTAGTAATTTTCTCTACACAAAAAAAATT
>JAQGAF010000197.1:0-68340 GCA_034687865.1 Kryphioiulus occultus
GGTATGTTGGCATGTCATGGCATTCCGTGCCCTTTGCACAGGGCTGGAATGCCATTCTGTGCTCGGGCGCCCCCTGGTGTTGGGGGACGTGAGTGGGTGCCTGGGTGCTGGATGGGCAGTCCGGGCCTGAGCTTGACCAAAGCAGGTCGTGTCCTGAAGTGGGCAAGTGTTCAACGCTGAACCTAATTCTAACCTGATGATACTTACTTGGGCAAATAAACCGTAAATCTGGATGCTGAGCTTGTATGCCTTTGGAGATAGCCATGCTACCGTTACACATTGTATCAAAAAATAGACCAAATTATGTGGAATCACTGCACTGTCATTAATTTTTAAATCATACACTGTACAAGTGGAGGGAAAGTAACATCGTGCAGGTTGACTGGTGAAGGCTACAGTTGTAACATTCCTACCTTGCAATTGGGAGACGCGGGTTCATTTCCGAAGTTTGGTTATCCTGATTGTGGTTTTCGTGATGAAACACTATGTTGTTTGAGGCTTAGTTCTTCAAAATGTTTCTCCAGTACTATTCGATTAATTTTATTAATTAATCTGCAGTCAGCTTCAGTGGGTGGAGGTAAGTTTACCCATGTCGCCTTTTCACAGCTTTACCAGTATTGACGCCATTTCATTAACATGAAGCAATTTGATTAACATGCAGCAATGGAGTGGTTGTTCTAATTAACAGTTCTGGGCAAAAAGAGCGTTCTTCACCGCTACATTGCTCCATTGCCAACTTGAGAAATGTCCATTTTTATGAAATTCGAATTGAAGTTTACCTTTAAAGTAAATGGCGATTTCGATTCAATCTTACATGTAAATTCCTGATATAAATCGGTTTTCGATCCCCATCCCAATGTGGACTGGTGAATTTCGGAAAAAATGGCGGATATAAATAAACAGCAGACAACAGTGGGACTTTGCTGATTTTGCCTAACTTCTGAGTCTTTTGGAAAGACTTAACCAGTTTGCTGACCAGATCCAGAGCTGTTTGGCCAAACTTCTACAAAGTGTAAGCTATGCCCTATGGACACTGTGCTGCCCCTTGCCAAAAGGACACTGAGCTGCCCCGCATAGCACCCGAGTGGTACTGAGCTGCCTTCGTTCCAGAAATAAGGATGTTCTGGAAATTTGCTGAACTCTATAAACCAAGAGGCTGAGATAGTTGAGGAGTGTTTTGATGTGTGTAAATTTTGATCCATGTTGCATTTAATTAAGGTTTTGCGTAGCTCATTAGGGCACCTTCAGAAGGCACATAAATCAGATCTTAACCTGTGGTAGTGGCCACCAGGCCAGAGCCCTTAGCAGGGGGCATAGGATGTCAGTGTATATTTTTAGAAGTTTTCAGGATATTTGTGCTTGCTGGTATTATTGAAATGGTTTGCGGTAAAATTAGCTTTCTTATAGTTGTTACCATATTTTCTATTACACATTCTATTTTCGTTAAACAGAGTAACTCAACTTGCAGTCAGGAGGGCGGATTTATTTTCCTATAATATAAATTTAACCTGACTTAAATAAAAAATCCCATTCACACTAATTATAAGGTAATTTATAAATGGCATTTAATATTCCTCAATGTGAGAAAGTTAAATAATTATTCAAAAGTTTTTTTTTAAAGTTTTTATTTTAACGTTTTAAATATTTAATTTATTTTAGCTTACCCTCCCCTAACCCTCATACAGCACTTGGCATTACTGCGGGTTGTGTGGTAATTGCATGTAATATGTCAGTAGAACGGAATGGTACAGGAGAAACATTTTGTAGATCTACATGTAGACCTTAAACAACATGCATGTATCATGATAGAAAATAGTCCAGACCACTTTTCTCAAAATAATGCTCTCCTTAAAAAATTCAAACTGCCAAACAAAGACAATATAAGAGCAGATCACCTTAGGAGATTATAATTACCTTAGGTAAAAACATTGATTTAAGTACATGTACTTGTTTACTAAATTTTTCGTAAAAGGCATTTGGAATATTTACATGTTTGCAGCTTACTGCAAAGCTGACTATTCTGTAGGCGCGTTCACTACAGATAAACACCTTTTTACAACGTTTATTATGGAATGTTTGGGCAATAGGTACATTGTGTCTGATCTCATTATTTCCTTTCGCCTTAGATTTGTTAAAATGCAGAAGAAAATTCTTCAAGTTTCAACCGTGATGAGCTACTACTCGACTCGCGAGTGGCACTTCAGCAATGCCAACATGTGGGCATTATGGGAGACGCTCAGTTCTCAATGCAAACGGGTAAGTAGAGCTTCTTCCATCATTTTATTTTTTAAGACATTGCGCCGCTTACCATCCATAAAATACCGGGACAGGGGGTGAACTTGAACATAGAACTTTATTAACGAAACAGGGAACTCGGGAGCGGACCCGGTTCTCTTCCGAACCGGACCTGGGCCCGAGGATGGCGCCATTCGCGGGCCTTGGCCCGGCACACGGCATTCTCGTCGTCACGGCTGCGCCCGGATCTCTCCAATTTTTCTGTAGCGGTCCACCGGATCACTCATCCGAGCGGCCATGCCTTCTCGGGCCAGGCTCGCAGCGCACTCGTTGGACCAGGGTTATGCCGGAGGCTCCACTCCCTCCAAGAAATGTACCAGTCCGCGGTGGCCTCAAACGGTTTTTCTCATGGGACGTCGTCAGCTGGACGCACTCCAACGGTGGCAGGGGCCACTCCTCATCGTCAGCCCAATTTCAGGTACGCCAACGGATCTCCACATTCCATCGTGACTGCGTCTCTAACGTCGGCCTGATGGTTTATCCGCCATCTTGCAGCGGAGTGGTTGCAGCACTCGACTTCTTAGAATGTGCGCCGCCATTACCGCTCTAGCATGGCTGCCCCCTCTGCAGCTTGCGTTTCCCTACCCGTGGCTGGCTTTACAACAAAGCGCACAAGGCCGCCAAGGATCGTCTAATGCAGCCTGATTTCAAATGGAGGACAACTGACTACCTTTAGACTGGCGCCATCTATTGCGCGCACTATTTGAACTTTGAACCAATCCCTCCCTCATGTGGCCAATGCGGCGTCCTCGGAAGCAGAGATCTCGGTGCACTGAGCCTAGGGAATCGCCTAATGTTACCGGACAAGACACAAGACGGTGCCGCTCAGCTGATACAAGGATACAGGTGTACACTTAAGGAAACCAGGGTACCAGGATGATTGCGTGCATTCAGTTAACACAAGCCATCATAGCATCTTGCTAGACGATGCCTATTGAGTTATGCTGGAAGCAGGCCTGATTGGCTCATTCCGCCCTGCCTTAAATCCCCCATTGTATCCTTCGATTGTCTCGGTTTGAGTTGTTGGTTTGTCTCGCAAAGACTCTGACACCAATGCAGTCTTGGCACCTTCAATCTCGTGTCTCACTCCTGTCCTCAGGTGACCAGCCCTTATATAATTGGCAT
Source organism: Kryphioiulus occultus (assembly GCA_034687865.1). Classification (NCBI taxonomy): domain Eukaryota; kingdom Metazoa; phylum Arthropoda; class Diplopoda; order Julida; family Julidae; genus Kryphioiulus; species Kryphioiulus occultus. The sequence goes on from JAQGAF010000197.1 coordinate 3,421, forward strand.
GATCGTCCCAGACATTCCAGGTGTCACGTCACATCTGCCACTAGTGGCCTCAGGCAACGTTGCTACGTCGCGACTTGTGACCTCTGCCCTGCGCTCCAGTTTGTGAAGGTGTCCCTTCTCCTCGGGCTGTCTGCATGGGTCAGGACAAATGTGTGCGGTGGCCGTCCATTCACGCCCGCCTCACATATTTCATTGTTAATTACGATAATTATCATTTGAATTCTAAAGGACTTTCATTTCGACATCCGAGAAATTCACTGGCCGTCCTATTCCCGAGATGGTCACAGCGGGATCAAACGCTTCGTGCTTCAGGAGGACCTTGTAAGGATGGACGACGATCGCAGACATGCAAGAAAGTAAGATGCTGGACCTGCTATGGTTAACATTTTGCCAATTTATAAAGGAAATAAAGACTGCATGCATTCAGTTAAGGTGAAGACGGATGGCCCCGGGCAGGGGAAAGTTAGATTATCACAGCAATAAATTTTCCTTAATACTATGTTTTTTTAAAACACGCAATAGATTGAAAAATTATCTTACCAGTTATTCAGCAGTACGTACTTTAGTATCAGATTGATAGAGATGTTGTCTATATTTGCAGATAAGTTTTTTATTCGCAATTTACTTCGTTCAGATTTCAATTACAATCTCCAGGAAACCAATAAATCGAATTCGATTGAACCAAAATCGAACGAGCCGTCGCCATGGTTACGACAAGAAAAGAACGACACCTGGAAAGTGTAATTCAAATCGGAACGAAATATATTGTGAATAAAACAATTATCAGCATAAATCGCTGATATTTCTGTCAATCATGCACTCAAGTAAGGTCTGCCGAATAACTGGTAAGTTAATTTCTTAATGATTTGTGTGTTTTTAAAAAGCGTAGTATAAAATAAAATGTAACACGAGGATAACATGACGATTACATGAGGAATTTAACTCCTTCACCGGCTATTGCAAGTTTAAATTTGACTCACCGGCTTCTCGTTCCTGTAGAAGAAGTAGGCAGGAATCTTTTGGAAAAGGTTAACCGTTGATATTTTCTAAAAAAAAACATGGTTTACCATGAAATTGTTTGCATCAACTGAAGAATCATCCAGTCACATGAATTTGCATATTTAAATACAGTTTGCAAAACAAGCATAATTAATTACACGTTTCCTTTTCTCTTCTTCGAGAGACTGCGTAACTCTGTAATAGGGAGAATCTGAAAGCAATCTCCAGGTCACAATCCCACATTGATCGGCAAGGTGAATACCATCTTCGGAACACATGCTGCTAGGGGCACTCATAACGCCGCTGCATATTATTGTATTATATTTCGCACTATACACCGATGATGTGACTCCCTGAGAGAAGTACTTTGACAATTGGAAGTTGTGATAATCTTGAAAGCCATCTGATGGGCTACAATTTCATGTACACCAAGCAAGGACAATAAATGAAAATTCTTTCTACTTGTCCACAAAACAAAGTAAATTCATTTCCGTACCTTACAAGACAGCTACGCAGAATCCCCTTATAATTTATAAGGATAATTTCATAAACCCTGTTAAAAATGAAAATAATGCGATATGAAAACAATTCTGCTTTTAAAGATGGTGACTGCATTTTTCTTACCATTGAGTTTTTTGTATTCTAGCATCAACGAAATGTATTGCTACCAGAGCGTTACTTAAATCATGAGGTGCCGTGGAAGACTGAAATTTATGAGAAAATTTCAAACAGTAAAAACGCGCTCGCTGCCGTTTTTTTATTCATCAACTGCTAAGCACTAACCGATTCAATTGAAAATAACTTGCTTCCTAAGGCGTCAAAGCAGTCCACAGAACCATTGCTGTAAGACAAGGCTAGCAAACTACAATCAGGGCTCCAAGCTAGCCTTCTCCACTGCGGAAAAGCATCTTTTCCAACTAGTTTAAATTTGGACAACAGAGGGGAAATCATTCAAGTCGGAAAAGAGATTAAATCTGTCTAAATTACATAATACATGTACTTACCTAAGCACTTTCCAACAACAGAAGAATATTCATCTTTGATCGATCTAATAAAAAGTAATAATATAGCATGAAAAAAGAAAAACACTTTCTTTTGCAGTGTGACAAGTTTTGAAACCCGTGCTTCACAAACCTGCAGCAGGATCAAGTGAAATATAAATTGGACCAACATTAAAATTGTAATCAATTATGACAAACTCTTTACCTAATTTCAATCCAGCTTTCTTGCAGGATGGCCACAACTCTTCCATTTCTGACATGAGAAATACAGCCCACTATTACCAAATTTACCACAATAAAGAAAATCTATAGCACCAAACAGTTCAACGCCACATACCCTCCAACTGCAAATGACCAGCTTAAGCGATTATTTATTAACCTAGACACTTCTGCAGGAATATAGCCAGCCAATGAGCTAAATATGGACCAGAGAGCAGCTGAAATTTTAAAAAAGCCAAAATTTTGCCAGGGTGAAAACAGCAAGTCTCACAAAGTGTCATTGATATAAAACTTACTTTTCATAGATGAAACATTTTTCTTATTAATAATTTCATCAGCAGACGAATAACTTTTAACCTAAAATAATGAAAAGAATGAGCTAAATTTGCGAGCAGGTTTATGGAGCAAAAGCTCATGAGTGAGTACCCGCAGATTCAAAATGCCACAAAATGTCATCAGCCATATGCCCTCAGGTTCTATGATCTAACTTAAATTTCCAAATTGTTTTCTTGCAAGTCTACAAAAACTAATATCATGGCCTATGTATGTTTACCAATAACTCCGGTTCTTGAGGCCATTCCGCGTAAGTTAGAAACTCGTACAATATGTCTGGTTCATTTTCAGAAATACTGTCATTAGCTTCGGATGTAGCAACTGATTCTTTTACAGCTGACATGGTGAAAGTTCTTGCAGCAATTGTCGAAAACTGCAAGGTGGAGGTAAAGTAACGAGCACATGTGTCGTGTTTCTTCAGTGGTCCAGAGGCTGATATCGAGTTGGCAGAACCTGATGCATCGATATGAGGCTAATAAAGGAGACCTGATGAGAGGCTAGGGTTGAAATTTTAGCCCGGGCTTTTTGAATTTGCACGAAGTCAAAGCAACTTTTTTTTAACATTACTAACTGCACAGGCCAATTTATAGAACGTCATAGGTTTCTCGAATTTTAAATAGGTGCTACCTCCCATTGAGTGTATGCAACTGAAGTAATCTTATGTTTGCAAAAGAGATTCGAAAGAGATGTTTGGATGTCGGTAAAACATCCACTAAATTAGCCTGCTATAAAAATACTTTTGGTATGAGACTTTCATGATTTTATAAATATATTTAATAAAGGATGGATTTTTGATGATTAGAAAACAAATGAATGCAATGTCCAAGTGGAAAATGAGCTTATGAAATGATTGACCGCTATAGTTATAAACAAATCTAAAAATGCAAATACTGGTATGTCGTATTAAGCAAAAATGTCACACCATAACTGACACTTTAAACAGACCAGTTCAAAGCAACATAAGGGACTATTGAAGATCGTAGGCCTACACGGATCCACTGCAGATCAGCAAACGCAATCCCTTGATCCTTTGCTTTTCGTCAATCCATCTGGTTAGGCCAATCTGTGCGTACCAACATTAGGAGCTCTTACAAATGTATTGGTAAAGTTATTTCATTTGACAAAATGATCAATGTTGGACATTTTCCACGTTTGGTGGAAAATAACGTCTTATTGTCCAACAATGATCATTTTGTCAATTGAAACTTTAGCACAGTTTAAATAAAGGTACAACAAAAATAACTAATTGCTGAAGATGTCAAATGAATGATGAATGATGACATTTCCACTTTTATCGACAGACTTCATTACCGCCTCATCTTCCTAAAAAAAAAAAATCAAGAAATTTCAAAAGCTGGGAAAGCAATAATGACTGACATATCAGTATCAATTTTATAAGTTTTAACACCAGTGAAAAGCGTCCAACACCAGCGTCCAAGCGTCCAAAGCGTCCAAAGCGGCAACAACAAGTTTCTCTATGCTACATGCTTAATTATTTCAATAACAGCAATGATCCTAGGCAGGCATACCCCACTTTACATAGACTTTCATATACCAAAATTCTCACTGTGACCCCATTCTTCAGTTTATATATGTTTACTTTGCAAATACACACACTAATGGGACTTTTTAACCTTTTACAATATAAATAAGATGGTGTTCTAGAAAAGAGTGGATTTGTACAGGATGGGTTAATCCAATCTAGTAAACATGGTCGCATATACACCTACATTCACATACTGGATAGTCACGCACAGGTTTTATCATTACCAGTAATTGTCGTATTCATTCAAGCTCAAATCAACACATACTATTCACTAAGGCATAACATGTATAATGTAAAACTTACACTCTGAGACTTTGCTGCTTGTAAGTAACTGGAGCTCGTGCTCTTCGGCTTCTTCCTGTTGTTTCCTCTTCATTTTTCATCTCTTCCACTGCCACTTCAGAACTCGTCTGTGATTTTTTAAAATAAGGTTTCCTGCAATTTGAAAGAGATCGTTGTTAATAGTTAGACGCAATGCAACACGATGCACAACCAATACTGTTAACAAATTGAAAATGAAAAATGACACCTACCCAACTGATGAGATATTATCCATAAGTTTTGGTCCCAACCGGTTAGGCGAAACCTCTCCCAAAGCGCTTCTTTCAGGGATATGTGGATAATGCGTGCCTTTTTCAGAATTCTCAACTTCACCGCTAGTACCACATCGTTTTTTTAATGACAACTTCTTGGGCTTACGGATTACTGTCGGTTCTTGCATTGGCAGATTTTCTGCATTTAAACAAGTGCTATCAGAGATCTTTGAAAGAGCCAGATTACCAGTTCCCTTTGCAGGTGACAGTGTAAGAGGGAGGTCCTCGTCATTCTTGAATGTGAAAGTTTCTTTTGCTGTCCGCTTTTTTCGTGAAGATTTCGCTTTCTTGATACAGCACTTCGGAGGAGTCTGGCTGTCAGAAAAGCTAACTCGCCTAGTTGTATGCAGCAACTGTTTCTTTTCATCAGGGTTTAGCATTTTTGAAAGATCTTCTGGTGCAATAGCAGCAATATCATAGACTGGCATAATTTCACATTCTACATCTTGTGTTTTCATCTCAAGCTGATCCCCATTAGCAACGGCATTCAATTCATCTGTTTTAGCCACATGTTCATCCACATCTTCCTGAGTGCATATGGAAACTCCTTTTGGCAAGGAGAAGCCATCTAACGCATTGCTTGCTATGTTAAGGCACTCATCAGGCTCATATAAAATATTGTCTGGAAAACCTGCAGACTCTGATGAGGATTTAGCTGATGCAGTAGAGCGTTTTCCACCTTTGTTTGACAACCGTTCAGTGACGAATTTGAAGTTCTTGTTATCTGCATTCGTTTGCATTTCTTTCTCAAAGTCGGTAATGCAGCGGTTGCTTTCTTCTTCTGAGCAGGTATCATGACCATCAAATAAAACAGCTGGAGTTACAGCGATGGTGTTATCCTTATTTTGGACATTAAAGTCTGCTTCGTTGGCTATAACCTTGCTATCGGCAAGAGGCAACTCTTCCTCATTTGGTAAGATGCTACCATTCGTGTGAAATCTAGTAATTAGGGGATGCTGCACCGTTGTCAATTCCATGTCGACTGGAAAGGCAATTGTCGCTTCGACGTTATTCACTTCAACAGGTTTTTCCGGAGATTCAGACAGTCTGAGCATTGGCTCAAAACTATCACTTCTACGCATTCTAATTCTTGAGCGCAATTTTTTTACCGGAGTAGGCAGATCCAAAATCTGCTTAGACTCTCGTATCACAAATGTTTCTCGCCTAAACTTTCCTGAATCGATTTGACTAAGTACAGCACGAGTTCCAGGTTCTAAAAGGATATAAATTAATAATACATATACATTGGGGAATAAACTATAATCTTCAAATTGCAATTTTAAATTCACACATTAGGACACTAAGAAGAAAAATGTCCTGACAAATAACATATAAATTAAAATTATCATATTAACTATGAAAACACAAACCTTCCAATGGGTCAGGATTGCTTGGGGAGGCAATATCATGTAGAGATTTATCTGATGCCTCCATGATGGCAGAAAGGTCAAATGGATTTGACAATCCTATAAAAAGAAAATTAAATTGAAAATGTCATAAGTCAGCATGACCATAGCTTGTTAATAACATCTTGCTGGTGCTTTTTCATTCAATGATATACAATTAATGCAAGAAAGAACATGGAATCACAGAAAAAGAAAAATAGAAGTACGTGTATAAAGAAAAACACCAGTAAGAAATCACGGGTGCCTTACTTGAGCGTCGACGTTTTTTATAAAAACTTGAGGAACCATCCTCGTTGTTTGAATTTGCTGAAACTGATGCAGCTTTGAAGCAATCAGTTGGCGTCTTAGTAGGCGAAGTTTCTTTCAAAGTCACCCTGATAAAATGGATTTCAAACTTTAGCTAAATGTTCAACACACCTTTTTTTACAATGTTAAAATTATTCATAAATTATTTTAAAATATTGTCTTACTTTGAGATGGGTGAGTTATCATCAGTAAGAACATGTTGGCTTTCATTATCCGGGCCATCGTAACCATTGTGCAATATTTCAGCAACTTCCATAAATTTACAACCCAACTTTGAAATCAATTGATCCTGAATTTGGTAGCAAAAAATAGCATAAGAAGGATTAGACGAAGTAAGACTAAAATGAAACTTAGGCAGTGCCGTAAAATTTCACTACAATGCAGCTTTGGTCTTACACCAAAATCCTACATTTCTAACCTTAAGGGCGATCTTCTGCTGTTGTTGAAATAACTGACAATTTAAATCAGCATGTTTAACTTGCAGATCCAATATTTGATGATTCAGCTCCAACACTTGATTATGCACCAAACTGTTCTCATGACGCAAGTTCTGAAGTGCATGAGCTAGCTTTCGATTGTTATAGAGGAGAGTACGCTCATATAATGATGCTTCGGCTGAAAAGACATTTAAAGCAAAAAGGTGTTAATGCATGGTTTAAGCAAACATCTGAAATTTGTTAAACGGACCCAGTAATAATGCATGGCGTAATTTTACAAAATTAAGAAGCAGAATATGTCCAGGTTCCACGTTTGCGACCTACCACGAGACTGAGATTTAAGTAGACTGGATTTTTGGAGACGTCGCACCGCTGATGATGTCTTCTTGTGCAAACGTGACTTATTTTTGGCAGCTGCTTTCCTTAGCCTGTCTCGAATTTTTCTAATAACTTCCTTTTGCTTTTGGGATTTTATTTCCTGAGAGTTGTCCTTCTCATCGGATGATCTCATATCTGCGAGCGTGCTCATTTTTGCAATGGATTTAACCAGCTATGACCAAAGGTACACAGGGCAAAAGACCACAGCCTAGAAAAAAATGAAACAAGTCCTTATAATAATCAAACATACAAAGGGGTTATGAGGAAGTACCTGAAACTAAGATGCAGGTGCTAGAAACTTGGAAAATCTGAGTGGCTTTATCTGCACAGTCTTCACTCAATTCCATTAATCATCCCCAATTTAATCGGCAATTAACTCCTTGCTTGGATCTTCATTGATGCCAAAATGAACTCCCATGCCTTCACCATGATCCCTATATGAGCCCTATATAGGGATCATGCCACAGGAAGTACCAAACTATCTCATATCCAGATTAGATCTCAGTCAAACCACAAATTCTCATAGAAAGTGCATTTTAAGAGCCTGCCTACTTTTGCGGTTAATATTCTGATCCATCCTGACCTCAACTGCAAAACCTCAAACCGATTAAAATAAGCCTTTCTCAAAACTGCCTGCTGCAATGTCCATGCAGTTCGGAAGCTTATGAAAATTTTAGAAATATGATTACAGTAGACTGAAACTTACCTAATTGTCCTAGTTGTTAAAACAATCCGATACAGCTAAATAATACGGCAAATCAACAAGAAAACTCTTCACAACAAAAGCAACAAGCGTTACAATTTCAAATATGTCGAAAGTACAAGCCAGGCTTTGCATACTTTGGTGTGATTGGTCAAGGCAGACAGCTTTGAACCAATAGAGAGAGGGATTATACGTCCGCTAAAGCAGACGACCACGTGCACGTTATGGGATTTCATTGATGGTAAAACCAGGGATCATGGTAAAACTTATAGTAATTTGAAATTGTAAATGATTATTGGGTTGTGGCCAGAATTGACAGGTTTCTTATTTACGCTGACGTTTATTTACTTGTGATATCGTGTGCGAATTAAATGAAATGCTCAAATTTACTAGTCTTTCAAAAATGATTCTAATGGCTGACGCCTTTCAGTGAATTTCGATAACATTCACCTTTCTAGAGCGAGCAACATAGCTTGAAACAAAACTTCACGATGGAAAACTTGACCAAAGACCTCTTAAATAACCAAGTACGTATGTAACAATTGCGGTTAACGAGAAAAAGCGCTCGGCCAATTCAGTACAGATCTTAAAACAGGCTTGTGTTTATGTAGATTGTGGCAATGAGGAATCTCATCAAGAAGGTCAAGGTGTTGACGATTAAAGGTTTGATTAAAAAATCCAAGAAGCTCAAAAAACCTAAAGGGTATGTTTTACTAAGGAGTTCCCCAAGCCCAGAAACAATGTATGCAATTGACCGATCATTATAATGTTAATTTCATAAATGTAGAACAGTTGGAAATGAACCTTTGAAGAAAGATCAAAAGGGCGACAGGCTTCTAATGGAAATTCATGAAATTAAGGTAATAAATTATCTTGATGTTCTATTCAGTTGTGTAGATTAACTGTCTAAATTGTTTCACATTTTTCAGAAATTAAATGCTGACGAAGTCACGAAATTTGCTCTCATGCACACTGGCACATTTGCAGAAATAGCTAAAAAGGTACATGAGGATTATACTTTAGGAAAATGCCCATGATTTCGGTTAACCCATTATACACACCAGATTTACTGGGACCAGTGAACTTACAATAATGGTGATTAAATATTACTGCGCCCTAGGGATCAATGAAAGACAGAGCACTGGCAAGGCTTGCAGAACACAAACTGCTTACAACGATGGTAACCAAATTCCGTGCAAAGTATCCAAAATGGCAAATTCAAGTTCCTTCACTTTACCACATCTGGGAATTCAACAAGAAAGTGATGGGAAAAAACCTGAAGCCAACTCACAAAGACGAGGCCACAAACAAAAAAGTTGAAGAGGAAGAAAAGCCCAAGAAAATAAAGTGCTCCACTAAGCCAAAGCAAGCAAAAGCTAAAAAACTTACAGAACCTGCAGCACCCGAAGCAGTGTTAGTAAATGAAAATGATGAAAAGGAAGTTGACACTGATGTTGTGAAGGAAGTTATTAATAGGCCAAGTCTTGCCCAATTAAGCAAGAATCTGAAATCAAAACAATCGCAGGATCTGAAAAAAACAGATGGAGAGATAGAAATACAAAGATTTAATCTCAATGATGATGTCGGTATTGAAATCCCAGTAAACAACACATCAAAACCCAGACAGAAAACTGATTCTTTGGACATTTCGAAGAAATCGAAAGTCAGAAACTCCTTCTTTATTAGTTCTGACAACGAGGATGAAGAAAGTGGACAAGATAATTTTGATTTCGATGACAATGACGATAATGATGGAACGATACAGTCGAAAGATTGTTTAGTGCAGAAAAAATCGTCTAAAGGTTCATCGTTCTCTAAGAAATTCCAAGAATCGAAGAATGTTTCCATTCAGAACAGAGGCAATGCCAGCAATATGAAGGGCTCAGGGATACGTGCAGCTAAAGGGTACGTCTGCTATTGGTATTTAATACCCCGCTTCTATTTTGTGTTCATTACCATGGCATTAATACGAGTTTTTTTTCCACATAATTAAAGATTTACAAAACCACAAAAGGCACCACCAAAAGTACATAAACAGCCAAATGCAGGAAAGTGGGCTCCTGACAAAACTGCTACAGGTTTGTGCATGGTCAAATTTTCCTTCATTCTTGCTGAAAGAAGCATTCTGCATCATTGATCCAGTGATCATCTGAATTTGTTTTGTAAATAATGTAAAGGGCGAAAAGAAAATTTCATACCTTCATTTAATGATTTAATTCTGTGAATATACCTTGCTTCACAATAGGCATATTTGTTCAACATAGGTCAGGTTTTGGGGGAAATATCATTAATGTTTAAATAGACTAATTAAGTTTTCTTTTTAGACTCGTCTAAGTTGGCCACTGCAGATCTCCATCCATCTTGGCAAGCTAAGAGAAAACAAAGTAATACATTGTCAGTTGCATTTGAAGGCAAAAAAATAAAATTTGGAGATGATTAAGTCATATTTTATTTGTTCATTGGAGAAAATAAAACAATTAAACCTGTGTGATATCCTGGATACATTTTATGCAAAATCTTTCCTTATTTCGGCAAAGAGCTTCTTTGAACTGGTCGTCTACGTGATCTCAATTCAACAAAGATAAACCTGGTGAGTCCAAGCACGGCAGCGTGAAGAGCAAATTGCAGTATTAAAGCGCCAAATCCTTTGAATAATCCTGATGCACCCTCCTCATCAACAATTGTATGCATGCAATCCAAAGGGCCTTCATATTTTGTTATGACTGGAGTTACTTCATATCCTGTGTCTAAGTTGTCAATTATTGTGCGAGTTCCTTGAATGTGCAACCTATTCAGTACAGTTTCCATGGGATACAATATTATGTCTGATACCATGTGGCCAATGAATGATGAAGTTAATTCAACATAGCCATTCTCTGCGGAATCCTCAGTTTTCTTTTCATGCTAAAATTTCAAAGACGAGAATTATGATTACATAGTCATTCATTTAATCCTAAACATGCAGTATAATTTATGATAGTCTCCCTCACTACCATGTGACCCCCTGTTTAAGCCCAGTGTATTTAAAAATCTTACTTTGCTTTTATTTTTACGTGAGCGATACCGCCATACTGATAAAGTAAGTTGTTGCACAGCTGATGAAATGACGTAATGAAGTACGCCGTGAATGGCCGTGGGAAATGCCAATTTCCACACTGGCAATATTCTCGATGTTGGTGTGTGTTTTCGAGGAACAATGCGTTTTATTCCTTCAACGATGCAATCGTGAATTCCAGGCTTTTCACTGGCTATGTCACTCTGCAAATACCAAAATTATTAACTAGGGCAATTTGGTATAAAAACTCTCAATAGAGGTGAAAAATAAAGTGAGCCTACTTGAACAGTTTCGATCAAACAAGCTGAATAAAAAGGTGTGACTATAGCAACACTTATGCTGTAACAAGCGTTTAAAAATAACCATTAGTTTAAAGTGCCCAAGCTGAATCGTGTAGACTGATACAATTTAAAAAAAAATAGTTACAATTTCAGAAACAGGTGTTGACACATCTTTTTAAGTGAATCTTGTCGTCTAATGGATCTAAATATATTAATCAATGTGATTTTTAGTAATGAACTTTCGGCCTTATCAGGCAAGTTGGTCAAACTTGATCCTTACTTTGGCCATTGTGTTAGTTTACTGATAATGTCGCCGCAAACAATTATAAGACCTTTTACAATAAACACACTGCCTATACCCTTCCATAATGTTCCAAGGCCCTGCAGAAGTCAGAAAACAAGGCGAATATGGTGTAATATAATGTGAAGACATTTTATAGACTGATAATAGATTAAAATTTCCTAAGAGCACCCATACCTGACGGCCCTGTATTTTGATGATAATAGGAATAATAGTGAAAGGCAGCAAATGATAACGTCGTGAATTTTGATGTACCTGGAATAACATTGTGTCAATAAAGCATGATGACCCAAGTTAAAATTATTTATCAATAAATTATGCCATCTGTATTCTTACTTGGCACTGATGTTTGAGCACAGTAAATGGGTGAGCCAAAACATTTTCACAGAATGCACTGGCGAGCCGAATGCTTAGGTTGAAGTACTTTTGCGAACCATCTAAAACGAAAGTTACACAAGATTTGAATATTTGAACCAATTTTATAATAGTGAGGAAAACCTCTAGCTAAAAAAATGCTCACATGGAAGCCACACAATTTACTGTTGTAGCACTGTTGTTTACTGTTGTAGCATATTTATTGGGGAAAATAACAAGGAGCTATGCAAGGAATTTTCAGTGTGAAAAGTTGCACGCTGCTGCAAGTTTTGCAAAATATCTAGGCGTCAAAGGTATGTGCCAAACAATTGGCATGACTTGAAATTACTTTGAGTGCACTAGTGCATGGGTCAATTGACTAGATAAGAAATGACACTGGAAATACAATGAATTACCATTCAGAATTGCAGAAATTGTTCACAAATTGTTGGATTACCGGTATGCTGATTTTTTAGCCCATATATATGCAGACTTCTGGCAATATTTGTTCATCCGAATTCATCACACTCAAAGCAATTTCAGTCACGTACTCCAATTTTTTGGCACATGCATCAGACGCCTAGGCCATTTCGCAAACCTTGCAGCAGTGTGCAACTTTTCGCACAGCAGCTTCCTAGCTCCTGGTACATTTCCACTTAATGCAGGCATTAGTGTGCGTGCTAAAGTTTACTCTATTTTGCTCCAGACTTCAAGGCAACACAAGTCTACTGATGAAGCTGATCTTGAAATAGGCAAGACTAAATCGTTGCACCAACAAACCACTCACCAATCTTGTCCATTTCTTCGAATTGCAACTTTCGTGGCGTGGGAACCTGCAGTTTGTCATCCATTGGATATACCAGAAATGCTCTCGGGGAAGCTTTTGAATAATTTTGTTGCTCCTGATAGTCGTATTCATCTCGAAAATCGTATTTAGAGTGCAAATCAGTAAAGGCTGCCATAATTCAGTCTACTTCACCTTACCGCACATACGACTCTTCTGCTAGGGTCCCTCTGGCGGACTCTGACCACGCTGCTGCCATCTGGAGATCGTTTTAGAAAGCTAAATGCTGAAACCAAAAAACTAGCGGGAATTTTGAATGCATTTAATTTATAAAAAAAGATTAGAAGAAAAAAATATGTTTAAAAAATATTAATGCTATTTGATGTGAAGCTCAAAAAATCACATTTTATTGGAATCTAAAAAGTAGTGCGCAAGATGAAGAGAAATGAGAAACATCTTTGCTTTCCAGATACAGCATTAACAATTTAAAATTACAAAATGACCAATTAAAAATGGACAATAAAACCATCCTTTAAAAACAACCTGCTCGAGATCAAAACTCCAGTTGTAGTTTGTTCAAGCATCCCAATAAATTGTTATGGACAACAAATACATTCATTAAACAATAAATAGCAAAAGTGGAACAAGGGCTGGGAATGAAAGTTTTGGTGATTAATCCTAGATGCACTTTACTGCTACGTTTCTTCCCTAGTGAGCGTATTCATTTTTTTCATCAATTTGCGAGAAAGTGGCTTGTAATACGAACCATTTATGATCTTAAATTCTTTGCTACGATGTTCGACAGCACCGTGTTGAAGCTGAAAATCGCACAATGCGTGCAAAGGCCGCAGTAAAATCTGCAAGATTTACAACGAAAAGGTTGATAGAAATCACAAACTAGTGACTAAAATCAAGTTTTATCTTATCAAGACATTATACCTCATTGATGAAAGGTTTCCCTTCTAGCACGGAAAGAGTTAATGCTGCAGACTCAACGGTTGACAGACACCCTTCAGAAGGCTGAGTTTTAATGACATATTCGCTTCTTCCAGTCGGGCTAAGTTTCACCTAGACCAGGAGTAAAACTTATATTGAATCAAAAAGTCAATGAATTGCACAGCTAATGTGTCCGTAAGGCCCTCACCTGCTGCATTTGCTGCAAATATGGGCTGTTATGGTAAATGGACCTGGCTTGGGGCCATGTACCATCGATTAAAACGATAGAATAAGGCTTCCCATTTCTTGATACTGGTGGCAAATCAGTGATATTCGATGCAGTTTTTCCAGGGTATACCAGTATTGCATCAGTGCCACGTGTTTCGTTGAGAATCCTACATAACAATGCACATGGGAATTTCAATTGGAATTTGGTTCAGAAATTTGGCATATATTCAGGATTAATAGAGTGCTTGGACAGAACGTTCGTTGTACAAGTGGTTAGGTTGAGAGGCATTCTGATATGAGAATGTCGCATCCTAGGAAAAAAAAATTCGCGGTAACTACGAATATTACAGCAGTTTTTTTAAGTAATCAGCAGTATATTCAAATATACTGCAGTTTATGAATTTGCAGTAATTTTATAGCCCGCTGCTGATATTTCTACAGTATTTTTGAAGTTTGTTACTGCAGATTTTGTACCGCAGCGTTCCACTTCTATAATACTGATTCTAGAATACGTGTTCAAATTAAAAATTTTCTGTTCTGTTTTGCTAGCATTTTAGCATCCATTTTTGTGTTAATAAAACAAACACTGAGGCTTGTCCATTTCATAGTGATCATTTCTCCATAGTTTTGAGATGAATATGTTTATTAGACGCTCTGTAAGTTTATCACCCATGAATAAATTTTTGAAGATATAACCATTTACTAAGCCACGAAACAGCAAGTTTTCTGTCAAAGAACTGAAATTAATTTGTACTTCGATTGACTGAATTTCCTTCCTTTGATAATGACACATCTGCCTTTGGCCAAGCCAGCCATGAGGATAGGAGCTGTGCGCAGGCATTGTTTCTCCTGAAAAATATATGGATGACATCATCACCAACAACAGCACTGCAGCTAAAAATGTTGATACATGCTTTGCACAAATTAAGAATTTGAACTTTTATTGAAAAAATACAAAACTGGCTCAGATGTTACTTGATATTATGCTAATACACGCAGTATGGTAGTAACTAGTAAGCCCTCAACACAATGGGATAACAATTCAATTTAGTTAAAAAATGTTGATACGTGGTATTGACACTAAGCATAATTGGTATAGGTGAATTTCGCTGTCATGTACATGATTGGAACGTTAGCTTTCCCTTGTTTGTCATACAAATGGTGTTATTACCGGTATGTCACCATACAAATTACTAAAGCAACCCTGGAAGGAACCTTACCTCACTAGGATGCTGCAAAATAACCACTGTTGAATCAGTATTTATTGGATCATCTTGAAGATACTGACACCAACACACTTTTACTGGTCGCCTAGAATTTAAAAGAACATGTAAATTGACAAGTTGGTACTGGTATATAGACCTTCATGTGACAACTTCGATGATGGCACATGCAATTCGCCATATTACAACTGAATTACCTGCAATTGTCACAAAGACTTCGCTTAGGATTTGGCTCCAAAGGCACAGTTTCAAAATCCATAAGAAAATTGTTGGGATCCATCAGAATAGGCACTGAATTCATAGAACGAGTCTAGAACCCTGATCAAGAAGACCATCAACAACATGTGCTAGCAGACGATGGTTGACCCCTTTTTAAGTTAACGTCCAAGGCAGAAGCGCCTTGATCAGAATTTCAGGTCCTCATGACCACGTTTTGGTAATCAAACGAAGTTGTAATTTCGATTTAGTGCGTTTTTCTCTAATTGCTAGCAATCCACAAATATGAGACTCGAGAAGTGTTATTTTTGTTCCTCAACAATCTATCCTGGACATGGGATTCAATTTGTAAGGAACGACTGCAAGGTAAGTCACTTTTTTACGACTTGTTCGATTCGCTGCCGTAAGCCTAACGTGTATATCATAATATAGTTTTGTATGTCCCTATGCAGATCTTCAAATTTTGTCGTTCAAAATGCCACAAGTTATTCAAACGCAAACGTAACCCACGCAAGGCAAGATGGACTAAAGCTTTCCGCAAATCTGCTGGAAAGGAACTCACGGTGGATCCCGCATTTGAGTTCGAAAAAAGGAGAAACATTCCAGTGAAATATAACAGAGAGCTATGGCAGGAAACTGGTAAGGAATCAACGCTTGCAAAGATATTGCTAGGACTTACCATGATGAATTGATCCCAATGAATTGGCATCATGGTTATGCCATGTTGGCCAATACGTGATTATTTAATCTTCTCTCTGATTTCAGAGTCAAGAAAAATTGCCAATCATGTTATGTACTGTAGACTTGAAATATGAATTATATTTTTACAGTGAAAGCGATGAAGCGCGTCGAGGCGATTAAACAGAAGCGACAAGCATTATTTATCATGAACAGGTAAAGTATATGGATGTAGGCCTATTTGCCAATCCGAAATGGATTTAAAATGCCATCACAATATAAATTCCAATACAAGTTCCTGGTCCCACAGACCAGGTAAACCTGGGAAATTCAACAAGCCAATAATATATTTTACATTCAAGATGAAATTATCAATTTAAAAAAAAACTAATCTAAATTTTCTGTTTCCTAATAAAGATGTGTGTTCTATCTGTCATATTTTTGCGTTTTCAATGATCAGAGAAATTGAAAATGTCACTTCTGTGGGAACTCTGTACAAATTATGCAATTGGTGAATCTCATCCTAGTAGTTGCTAAAATGAACGATAATTTTCAGGAAAACTAAGGGCAAGGAGCTGGAGAAAGAAAAAGATATCAAAGAAGTTCAAAGGGATAAGGCCCTTCTCAGATCACCTGCTGGTAAACACTTGATGAGCAGATTTATGACATTACAGTCTTCGGTTAATTCGCGTATAAATCTTTGCCCATTTATATTTTTCATTTTAGCTGGTCTTGTCAAAATGGAACAAAAGTTATTCGAAGTTGTTGAAGAGTCTGATGAAGAAATGGCAGTTGAATAAAAGCAAACTCATTTAATTTTTTGTGTACAGTGAAATGAAGGTGAAATAAAAGATTCTTAATCAATTTTAGTTTGATATTGCAGCCTCTTGCTGGATTTGTGGCTCAAACTTTAATCCTAGTTGGCTTAAGGTCCACATGAAGTGCTCTGGTGGTGAACAATTTAGAATTAAATCCTTTTTACCTTCAAGACCATCAAGAGTAACTTGATGTAAGTGCAGATGAGTAGGAATAGATTCAGTCTTATCTCGTGGCATATGAAGTTGAAGATTCAAATTATCTGACAGAAGCTGAAAAAATAAGCATACCGAGTTATGTAAAGCTCAAGTGGAACTGGTTTCAGTCGTTTCATTTATTCACTTACTCTGGTATCATATGCAGCCCGGTTGAAGGGACTAACAGTGACTGGTTTTCCCAGGACTAGTTTAACTCTTCCTGAATACATCCCATCACCAAGTATGGGAGCTAGTTTGTGAGCCATGTAAACTCTCAAGAAATGCATCTTAGCTGTAATTAAATTTTAAGAGAACAATTAAAATAATAGTTTATGTGGTGTCATTTAATTATATCCAGGAACACTCCAACAATAAAACTTTAATAATGTAGCCTACTTTTGGATGCCTCCACTTCGACTAATGCTGTATTAAATATATTGTTAATTGCCAATATCTTCATTTGCACAAGAACAGGGATCAAGCTTTGACTCCTAATTGCAGTGGTCGAAACTTTTGGCTCGATAATGGGCTATTGAAATAAAGTAGCATATCTTGCAAGGAACAATCCTATTAACATCGTAGTGTCATTTAATTAAATTTACTATTTGTACTTACAGCTTTTTGATCATATTCCTTAATTTCTAACAAACGAATTCCAACTTTTTGAAATTTTTGATGTGCTTGGGGGATGACTGTCGTTACAGTCCTGCAGAAATGAGTATTACTACCAGCTTGTTTTCGTGAATTTCATCTAGTTTATGCTCATCTATGCAATTGGGCATGGAGAGTACGTATGATGGGTGGCATGTCTTTGCCAGCTTACCAGTAACTGAAGGGTATCACCTGTTTCGCCACGCTTCTTTTCATAGATTTTGAAATTGCAGTAGCAGCATTTTCACTAGCAGCCAGCAGCATTATTCCACTCGTGAACCTAACAAAGATAGTGCAAACAAATTTTGAGACAAACTAAAATCCCTTGCATGTTCAATATTTTAAAAGTGTTTTTCAGTATACTACCTTTCAGGTGATTTAACTATTGAAAGTGAGCTTAAATTCAACCGTGCCTGTAAGAATGGCAAAATCTCTTCCATGGAATACACGCAATCTAGGATACCACTGGTTGACATGGTTTGAACGACAGTTCTGGGTTTCTTTCCTGGGAAGATATCAACACAAGTTGCATGCACACTGTACGCATATACATGTTTATGTATATACTGTAAATGGTCAATATGAATTTACCATCAGATTTTTGGGCAATGACTGGAACCCCAAATGGCTTATTGATGGCAACAATACCATCTGAAGATAGACAAAATTTTAGACGAACGGAAATCCTTGGCCAAAAACTTGCATTCAGATCCTAACATTTTATGAAAGCGTACCTTGGTTGTATATGACGGATTTTTCAATAGCATCGACGAACTCATCTCTCGATTTCCATGGGAACAAATTTACATAAGGATGGTTTGAATCCAACTTGTTATATTTATATGCAAACTTCTGATTGCCATTGCTATAATACCTTAAAAACCTAGCGAAAGAGTTGCTTTTACAAATCCAAAGTTTTACAGAAGAAGCAGACATGTTGCCGACCATGTGTTTTTGCAACAAAATATGGAACACCGTTACAAATTATAAATTGTACACCAGGTATGAGGCGCCATGCCAGCACTTATTTAAAGCTGAATACAGGGTAGCCCAAAATGTTTCTGTCATGGGTGTTGTCCATGTTATCATTGTTATGCAATCACTCACTATTTGTGGTAAATCTGAAAATGAGGGTATAGTACAGAGCAGTTAGCATAATTCAGATTTGAGTTAAAGTCATGTTAAAATTCATTGCAAATAGTTTCTTTGCTGGATTCGATCAAACTAATTGGGGTATAAGCAAATCAAAAATATAATTTCAAAAGCCGTATTATTGCACAGAATGCTAAAAATTGACGGGTGGGGAATTTGGGTATAGAAAAATATTGGTAAAAAAAGGCGCCCGATATGGGACTTGAACCCATGACCCTTGGATTAAAAGTCCAATGCTCTACCGACTGAGCTAACCGGGCAATGCGGTTCCAGCTACCTCAATATCTGTTCAAAATTGACAAATGCAGCATATTTGGACGAGACAACAATATTCACAAAACGTAATAAGCACGTAAAGACTTAAACTAAATGTAGAATTACTTAGTTGTGCATCGCAATAAAGTTACATTATATTCCCTAAATAGGGACGTTCAAGTAGTATATCATCGTCTTGTCATCTTCACTGGTTTATTAAATATTGGGTTACTAATGAAGCTTCATTATTACTTTCCTGCGCTAAAATTCATCATTTCTGATGTAATATTGAGAAAAAGTTCGCTGAAATCAAATTTTTTTGATCAGTGATTATGTCATTATTTAGGGGACCGGTTTGGAAATGATGAGTAGGGCTTCCTTGGATAAGTCAAAAAATCCCGATAAAGCGATAACATAATATTTGAACGTCCCGAAAGCGGTGTAGTTAGAAATGCAAGATTATTGCAGAGGGTATGGGTATCTACATGTTTGCAGTTCTCACCCCAATGTATGTGCATGTTTATCAGAGATAACACTTTCGTGACACCCTCTATATAACAAAAGGGTAGAAATGAAAAAGTTTGCGTGCCTCATTTTAAATCATCTCGGTCAGGAAAATGAATTCACAAAATCGATGACTGTCAAATGCAACACAAAATGAAATTTTGAGCAAAAGGGATTTATGATATAAAGGGGAAGAGTTTGTCGAAAAACAATCTCATCACTTTCAAGATATACACGTAGAATGCAGGTAGCATCATAGGCGGGTTTAAATTTTATTCGCTGAGGGCTGAAAAGTGTTTTAGGGCTTTTGGGGCCGTTATTTTGCAAAACTATCCAACAAATTATTGGTTAAACCGAAACGTCCATTAGGTAATAAAAAAAATCTTTATTGTTATTGTTGCCATTGGTGTTATTCTTCGATGCAAATTCATTTTGATTCTTATGAACAATTAACGAATTTACAACGAAAATAATTCAGGAAAATTCACCCGTCAACAAATCATTGGTTTATCCCTGAAAACAAATTATTGGTGTACACCAAAGTTCAACACGCAAATTTGTTTAGTGCTATAGTACAATTGTATTAATAAGTTATGTAAGCTACAGGCTTATCACCAAGGATGGATTTTCGGCAGTATATAACAAATGCTATCTGTTTGTTATTCTTGGTGAAAAATTATTTTGATTCTCATTAGCAATTAACGAATTTACAACGAAAACAAAGAAGGAAATTCACCCTGTTTTCGCCGCAGTTGTCTTTCATAAATTTCTAATAGCACGCGCGCTTGCAGTGATTGCCAATGTCAAGGGACTGAGCGTTGATTTAAAAAACTTTGTAAAATCAAAATGACTTGAATCTTTGAAGCAAAACCATTATTCCGTCATAAATCCATGTCTAAAGTTTACCAGGGCTAGATAAGACAGGTCAAAATTCCATTATTTGATTTGATTGGTGTAGCAGATTCTTTGGGACGGATGCCTCGCTAGGAGGCGCTACGGAACAGGTGAGTGTGCACCCACCCTGTCTTGCTCTGCAGCAAATCAGGCTACAGCCATCACCACTTTTTCTTCACTGTCCCCCATGCTAACGCGTTGCTTCAGGGTCCACCATCTCCCAAGCAGCCGTTTGGCAGCTGCTATGGTTGAACTTGCATCCTCTCCATCACCAACAGCCATGGCCATGAGGGAGGGCAACAGATGCACCAAGTAGGCGTTAGATGGCGCCACCCCCGCACCTTTCCAGGGATCCCTCGTGCCTGGGGTAAGCTTCAATCCGTGGGTACCTATATCTCATTCCATTGACGTAACAGCGTGAACATTGAGGTTCTGTTGCTCGAGCTGGTCCCAGCTCACTTGGTTTGGCAATGAGCTTGCTGGAGCACATGTTATGCTTCCTCCATCAGACAGCATGCTTTCCCAATGCGATGACAGGCCCAGAATAACGATTTCAGCATACAGGTGGTACCGTCCAATCAAGTTCGGTCCCTCAGTTCCCAGGTAAAGGCCAGGATGTTGGCCATCGAAGTTCTTTTTTGGAACGCATTGGACACCGAGGCGCCACCTCTCCAAATGTGAATTTCAAACCGTCCAAGAGGCAATTGTGTGAATGAGTTTCAATGCCAAGGAAGATCACAAACTATCGCCGCGCCCCAAGAGTGCGAGCACCAAGAAATCACTTCCGGCCCTTGCCCGACGGATATCCCGTGGGGCCGGGCTGGACTTCCACCAAGGGCCCAAAGACGATCACCACCATCAACACCAAGACTGCATCAAGGTAAGCCCTAGGATTTCAGCCTTGCAGCACGAACCATGCGATTTCGAACTTTTTACTTTGTAACTGATGCAATCTTAAAAAATGACAACTTTCCAAACTTTCGACTTTTGGAGAACATCAATTCTAAATCATTTTTACAGCTCCCCTGGTGCCATCATTCAAAGTTATGGATGTTGTGTAGGCAGAAGGGAGCGATAGATGCTGGTGAAATTCAGAATGTTGCTATGGAATAATGTACCTATTGCACGCTTGTCATATTGCGAGTTTTTATGGCTTGTACACCATAAACTTAAGACTATCAGTAGTTTGCGGAGTGCTTACAAGGTCTAACGACGCTTAACGCTGCCAAGACCATGTGCATGTTGGGGTTGGGAAACTGATGTACAAATTGTAGTTCGTTGGGCTGCCAAAAGATCTCACGATAAGTTAAATGGATGATAAGCAGTGAATAAATGTTCGAAAGTCATGCAGTCGTGGGCGGAAATAAAACATGCGTGTTTCTGCGTTGTTTAGAGGTACTTGTAACACAAGCGTAATGGAAAAAATTGTCATAGATACCAAAAATTGTCAATTTTACTTCTCTGTAGATTTGATTTAAACACATACATGGTGTTGTTGTACGTATCAGGTTAAGAGTGCTCAATTTCACTCTTCCCTTTATAAGCATTATACAGCCGATTTACTACTTGTTTACTGCTACACTTGGCTACAATTGGCTAGGAATCTTTATAAAATAAAATAGTCATATTAACCTATTGAGTGATGCAAGTTATAAATTTTAATTATTTAATAAACTGACCAAGATAATCACACGAATTATAATTGCGATGAAATAGAAACAAAATTAGCAACATTAAAAATCGCATGCGCCAGAAATAACGCGTGTTAATACATTCCCATTTTAAGCAAGTAATAGGTCCATAAGATTATAGAAACAGTGACGTTTCTATACCAAAAACGTTTCTTGCGGCAGATATTCTGGTTTTTGTGGTGGTATTTTGCTTGTGCGTCACATATCACTTGACCTTGATGTTGTGCGCATAGGCGTGGCCACTAAAACTTTGGCGACACCCATTGGGCGGCGCTACGATGGACGAATTTTTCAAGAACTAACTCAATTACGCCAGTAATCGCTTTTTGGTATCCAAATGTTACTGGTAGTACATATGTACCCTGGTATCTACGATAACACAAAACAACTAAACAAAAACACAAACGAATTTAACTGGTTTTCGGTTACTATATTCCTACGTACGTTTTATATACATGTACATTGGATGACCATGTATCGATGCAGTTATAACTACTAGTACGTCCGCATGCAAACAGGATTGGTGTTTGATTCAAGGCACGCATGTAAACACCAACTTGAGATGAACACGTTTGTGAACATGTGTGTTGTTGAACGAATGTGTTTGTTGTTGATTGACGTTGATAAAACCAGATCATTTTTGTAGTTTGCTCGTAGTTAAACCTAGTTCGAGTTATAGGGTGTGCAAATGGATTTGGTATTGCAAATGCCATGACATTTCAATTACTTTTTCATGACTTCCAAAAATTTGTCAATGCCGACAGAATATGGGGCCGTTCAAGTTTTATGTCATCACTAAATAGTGATTTTCAGAAGCATCCTCTGCCACAGTGATGGTACACGGTATGATCATCGGTCAAAAACGCCGTGAGCGACATGGTTTTTTTTAAAATTAGTTGACAATAATGAGGAATTTTAACCCAATTTTTTATTTTTTAAATCACCCAAATGCAAATCACTGCTGAGCTGTTAGGAGAAACCCACTATAGCAACGTTAAGAAAATCAGTTCTCCGCAAAATTGGATTAACCAGTCAGATCCAAGAACCAGTGCATGGCGGTCATTTCTTATTCATGATTGATGACTTTTCGTTTCGGCTAATGGCACTTATATCGCTGCACAAATGCAAACAATCTATTAAAAATAAACCGGGATCAAAAGCTGTCGTGGTGGCAATGAGCTGCATCCACGTCGAATTTGATTTTTAATTAGTTTTGCCAAGATCTTAATGGCAAAGCCGACTCGCACTACAGTTGAATGGTGAATGAGCTTCCGTTCCAATATGACTATAATTTATAATGACATTCAGCTGACCCTCATGAGCACCTGCCTAAGTACGACACGAAAAGGCCATATCGACGTTAGAAAACATGACAGAACATGGTAACTTAAGTAATGAATTAATTACTCGTGACACTATAAGTAACGTCATATCGCCTTTAAGAAGAGCTTTGCGTGGATGCCGTTTTTAACAAGTTTAATTATAGGGTAGCTTCTCGCGTGATTTCAGACTAATATAACGTCTATAATATTAATGGCATATTCCCAGAATGCATCGCGATAATGACAGTTCGGCATTTTAATCAGAGCATTCTCGGGCGCAATCTCACGTTCGGTGCAACTTAATTGCATCGATGAATTCAAGTCGCCTCTCAAAAACTTTATTCCCACAAAGTCCAAAGTGAGAATGAGATAACCAAGATGGTGGCGAGGTGATTTTCGCCTCGATTTCAGCGCAGGAAATCCAAGCACGAAACGTATTAAAAGACAAACTCATTTAGGAGCTTAAGGAAGTCACGCTAAAGCTATCGCCACCTGATATCATATGAATGGTAATTAAGAGTGCCTCAAGCAGAGTAAAGCAATTAAAAATACACCAAGAAGATAAGACACCATGGCATGAACATTTGATGGAAGAGAAACATCCAGTATGTTTGCAGAAATTCATTATAATATATTAATGAATTTCTGGAACGATAACAGTGGCTGCCAGTTTGTGAATCTTTTAACAAATGTTACCTAAGCAGACAATCTCAAGTTTCAAGACAAGACTGGCACAATTTGATTAAATAATTAAGCAAATTATTCCTACCACTGTATTACTGTAGGTTTATGATCATAATCTTATGATATCAACGTTTTTGTTGATCCACCATTGTTGCTTAGCAGCCATCTTTTATAAGTTTGTATGCGTTAATATTTGGTACATGTATTTCATACTAGGTGGTTTAAAGTTGACCACTTCTCCATGTTGACCACCATTTTAACTGAATGGAAAGTGACCACTACATGTTGACCACCTGTACCTCTGTATGTTTGTATGTTGACCATTTGGACCTTGACACACAATAGTAATTTAACCTCTGTATGTTGACCAGCATGGTCTCAACATGTAAAGTCATGGATGATTAAATGTATTGGCTGCTTGCAATAGTTATAATGTACACCCCTGAACAGCACCTGTCTCTATAGAGGTACAAGAGTTCATTTAGAACCCCTTCAGAATCCCTAATGTACTGTACGTGTAATTGCTGGATTAATTTGCAACAAAATAACAATACTGGTACTGTATTATGAGATTATTTATGAATGATGAATTATTACTATAAAATGTAAATGTATACAGTACATGCAGTTCACGGAATTAAAATCCTGCGTCAGTACAAGCCTACAGGTAGTTCTATATATTTTGACCACCTCCTTATGTTGTCTTGTTTGCGACAGTTCATTGGGTGGTCAACATACGGAAGTTCTACTGTATGTATAAGACCAATATCTGACATGTGAGATGTTCTGATAAACATTTCCGAACATAAAATTGCTATGAACATCATCCTATAATACTTGTACAATAATGCTTTCGAAGCAGTATACGGAACTGAGTAATGAGCTTCAAATACATATAAATACCAATGGATACCTTTATGTTGTGAAATCAAAAATTTCCGAATTTTTTAAAAGCTGGATCAGTCAACGATGGAGAATAATCGTTTTAATACAAGCAGCTTTCAATGACATTTATTGTTTTTAGCTAGTTTGGAAGTTTTCACCCATGGTCAGGCGTTGAAACTGGTGAAAACATTCCGGTATTATTTTTATTGTTATTCCTAATAATAATGTCAATTCTGAATTGCCGTAAAATTCTATGAAATTTATACAGGTGACGGTGATGAATTCACATTGTACATTTCAGTAAAGTCCAATTAAATTAAACATGTCTATGCTGTACATATATTACACTTACATGTACATACATGTACGTAACACATTTTGTTACATCAATATAAGAAAACATGGGGCAAGATCATTTTATGTCTTTATTATTCAGGAATGATCTTACTCAGCTATTTCAATGAGTTTGTTAGGTTTACTATGTCCTTATTTCGTTAAGCTCATTGAAGTATGTTATATACATGTATGTGCGTCCATCATGAATTATATGCTGAGGTTGCGAGGAATTTACGGTATCTCGTTACATTCACCAATAAATTATGGCTTCAACATTTTGCCCCAACTATAAATATTTTTTCAGGAAAATTGGCTGTATGTGCTCGTAAATTTAACCCTATTTGCCTACAGTAAATAGGATTTATAGTTTGCCAATTTAAAGAACATGAAGCAACTACTGCATGCTGAACATATTTCGATATTTTCGCATCCTTTATGGACTTTTCTCTTCAGAAATGGACCATAAATTCGTTTTTTATGGTTGGAATGAAAATGGATATGTGGTAGAAACTAGTGAAGAATTTTAATTTAGAAGAGCTTCGTTCATCAGCACATA
Organism: Kryphioiulus occultus; assembly: GCA_034687865.1. Taxonomy (NCBI): domain Eukaryota; kingdom Metazoa; phylum Arthropoda; class Diplopoda; order Julida; family Julidae; genus Kryphioiulus; species Kryphioiulus occultus. The sequence continues at coordinate 29,341 of JAQGAF010000197.1, forward strand.
CATGTACACGCACGTTAGCATAACAAATCCCATAACTATAGTTTTAACACTAATTAAACTAATTGATAAAACCCATTTGGGCAACCACTATACTGATTAGATTGAAATTAGCACCAGTTTTTTTTACCGACAACCGTATGTGCTCGTTAATTTTATTTTTATATTAAGTAAAACTGACATTCCCAAAACTACTTTTGTCAGGTTTTCTTTGACTATAGTACCTTTGACTGTAGCTTAACAGTGCTCAATTTCACTCTGCCCTCTATCGGCTTTATAAAGCCAATTTATTACTTGTGTACTGCTTATATTATGAAAAATTTTATGTGTAACTATTGACTGTTTTAACTTATAAATTCACCATTATATACTTAAGAAACTTGACTAGAAAATGACACTTGTAATAATGTAGTTATTATAAAATACACAAATTTAGGCGCAAAATTCAAAACCGAAGTAGGCTTAATAATACATTCCTACATCAAACAAGTAATGAAGTTCATAAACGTCTACAAGAGGGGAAAGTGAAATTTAGCACATTAGTATTTAGCAATAGAGTAAGATCAAATTAAAGATGTACTTGTGAGAAATCTTTCAGAACTAAATGTAGTGAGAGACAAGCGAAGTTCTCCCCGAATTTTTTATTGATTATATTCGATTTGTCTCATTTCAAGAACACAATTGAAAACTACAAAAAATAAATAGGATTGAACTTATTCGATTTAATATAATTTCGTTACGTTGTCTAGCAGACGTTGCTGAATTTAAGACGTACATTCCGTTCTTGTTTCGACGCAATTTAACTTTATCAATGTCGTGTATTTCGACCAATTTTAAAAAATCGACTCTAATTTTAATGATGTACATGTACGTGCGCATTATGCTGCGTAATCTTTAGCTAAAGTAAACCCCGAGCAATTATTCAGTATTAATGCACGTAATATTCTGCTCTACATTCCGTTAATAATCTGTCCCCTAAAAAATTAAGCCTCTTGTTTGCTAGTTTCCTAATAAAAATTTCCCCTCGAATCCATCGTGTTTGTATAATGAAAACATACAGTGCATGCGTCTACTTTATATGCAAAACGACCGCGGACAAATATAATACATGACCTGGTTTAAAAATGCAAGTGGCATAAAAGTTTATGCTTTGAAATGCCATGGTTATGATTCCTGTGTTAAGGTCACACACGCCCTTTCATGCATATTGCGCATGTTTTGATAGATGGCCATACTTGCATGCATGAAATTAACTCTAGTCGCTGCAATTTCTGCTGCCCTCCTCGCTCAATAATCTCTTAGATACAGCCCAGCAGCGAGTTTTCCCTACGAAATATTAATAAAAGCAGCCTAACCGAAATAGTCACTTCGCAATTTACATACATGTCAACCCAACTTGCCACTACTGGTAGTTTGCACAAGCCTTTGGTGGAATGCAGCATAATGTACACATGTATACTAGCCTGATTATATTTTCCGAATACTGCACGAATGTGATTGAATTATTGAGGGCTTTTTCAAGTGAATTTCGAAAGCGTGTTATTAAATTCAAATTTGATCAGAAGTGCAGGATTTGAAACGGAATTGTTGCGATGCTGCAATTTGATCCAACACAGCCCATTTCAAGCACATTTACAATCGTGAGAAAACGATGCTAACTTTGGTATAAAAACAGTGAAAAAAAATTAACTTTGCATTTATCACGATTTTCAGTAATATTTTCAGTAATTTTTGTTCAACAGTGCAGGATTTGAAACGGACTTATAACAATGCAGCAATTTGATCCAACCCAGCCCATGTCACTCAAATTTACCAACGTGTGAAAACGATGCTAATTTTGGTGTAAAAAAATCAGTGAAAAAAATGAACTATGCATTTTTCGCGATTTTCATCAATATTTTCAGTGATATTTCTTGCACAGCGCGAGATTTGGAACGGATTTTTTGCAATGTTTCAGTTTGATCCAACCCATCCTACCCGTATTTGCAAACGACGAAAACGATGTCAATTTTGGTAAAAATAAATCAGTGAAAAATTCAACTTTGCATGCTAACAAGTGTTGTTGCTTGAAAAGGTTTTATTTAAGCAGCGAAAACTCGTGGTTTCCGCACTGCATAATACGACTGCACGAGTTATTCTAAAATATAATTAACTTTTAATTTTAATTTATTTGGTGACTTCGCAGGCATTAAGCACTTGAGCGGAAACACAATAGGGGAAAGGGCTAATTTAATTAGTGTAGTGCGTGGCCCATATATCCGTTGTTGAAATTTGCATAATTTCAACAACGTGCCTACTGGCTGGTTACGAATTAACCGAATTAACTTAATATTTTCAGAAAACTGTATGGCGTCCAAAAACAACACATGTACAGAATTCTGTCAACCCCAACTGTGGGGAAGGGGTAAAACGAGCCCCATCCCCTCCCTGGTATTCTGCACCTAATGTTTGTTTTAAAGTTTGTAATGGCTGTCCCATCCTAATCAGATTCCATTCAAGTTTCCAAAAATTTTAGAGTCATGCGTGGAATGTGTAATTTCTTCGTTGTTGGGTTGAAAAAAGAGGTAAAAAATGTCGCCATCTCCAGAACTTGGCATCTTTTGATTACTTCGATCAACATCTACAGCAATTTAAGCTCGAAATTTCTCCGGAAGAAATAAAGTCCAAAGCGAAATTTAAGACAGAAGATAACTACCAACAGTAATGGCGCAGGGTGGAATTGTTTGCCTAAAAATAAAATGCTTTTAGGCCACATGCACGCTCACGCACCTAAACAATCCAAATTTTTATTAAATTTTTCTTGCCATATATTCGCCCCAGCGTTTGATGGGAGCTGCACCAATGGCACTGAGCAAACTCAGACGTGACATGTGGGGGAAATGAAATTATAAGCTCTCCAGGGCAAACCCCATTTTTATAGTTGAAAATATGACATTTTGCATACGTCTAGAACCTAAAAAGTGAAATGGAATGGCAGGATAGAGTGGCAGGAAAAGGACAACATTTACCTTCGAAATTTTTTAATCGTTGTCAAAAGTTGTAATTAAATGTACGCTAACGATTGACGGTTGGCCCTGGAGCTTAGGATGAGCAACTCTGGCTTCCAGAAATAGGATGGGCGATGCTTATTTTGCGCAAAAATGCACGCCCTGCAAGTCAGTTAAAATGCCCGAGGTTTATTTACTTTTTCTTCCATAAACATGTCATATTGCGTGCGCCATTTTGCAGGTACATGTATGCCTAGCCCGTTTTCGGCATTTAGCATTAGGTAGCAAGTAAAAGCGGTGTGCTTTAATCTAGTTAGTGCAAAGTTTATGAGCTTCCAGTCCTGGAGAAGTGCTAAAGTGAGGCCAAAATTAAGGGAAAACAGGAGTTTCCTGGCACCATGGTCTTGTGCAGAAAGGGTAGTTGTAGTTGAAAAGACCAGTTTTCAGTTTTCAAGAAACGTATTAACGATTTTTTGGGAATAGTTTGGTATTATGTATGCACTTCAGCACTTGCCATACTTCGTGTTCCAACGTCTGATCCTTACACGAACCAAGCAAATGCCACTCATCCCAGATTGAAAAACGAATCTGCAGATGTGAAAATTGGAAGATATTTTCGCCATGTATGCTGGTTTTAGGTTAAAATAATACAGGGCGATCATAAAGTGTTACCCTCATTACAAAAATTAGTTTAAAAATGCTAGTTACAAGGAACATTTTTTGGAATGGGGTAGAAGAACTAAAGGGTTTTATTTATGCATTCGAATTTTGTTACTATTTTATCGCAACTATTATACGTGTGAATTTCTAGGTAAGTTCTTTAAATAATTATGAATTTAGTTACACTCAATAGCTACACTTAATAAGACTATTTCATAATATGAAGAATCCTAACCAATCTTTTAGAGGTGATATAATATTCTTAAGCAGCAGTAGACAAGTAGTAAACCGGTTCTGTAATGCCGATAAATGGCAGAGTGAAAGAAACTGAGCACTCTTAACGAAATACGTACTACACATTATGTCTATTTTAATACCTCGCCAAACCGCAATAAAGTTATGAAATGGCATAAATAACAACGTCGTCATCACAATAAACGTTATGGGATTATGAAATTAAACCATCGTTGAATTTAACTTACATGCATGAAAATTTTAATGCCCTAAATGTAAGATTTGCTAATTTAGCACGCAGTTTCCTGAATTCAACTCTACAAAACCATCAACTTTAAGCCATAAGGTTTACCGTTAGCACCTGCTTCAAGCATGCCCATTTGAACCTTTAAAATCTGGCGTTTATGTCAAATGGGGCCTAAGTCTATACTTAAAATGGGATTCAATTGTTTGGCTGCCGTAAGCCACGAGTAAACAAACTCGTTAAATTATTTAATAGTTGGTTTACAAATGGTGTACTGTAGATAGTCGATAGTGAAATAACGTTCCAAACGAATGTTCAATTCATGCACGCATTAAGGCGGGCTGTGACCATGCCCTTCAGCTAGGTCATATCGTACGTTTCGGCTTTGCTGATAATTTAACGGCCCCATATTGAATGTCGATAGTCAGATAGATACTAAAGCCATGCATGTAATACAGAGGCTATATTCAAAGTTCTGCACCGCTGTTTATGTTCAAAATCAATGAGTTAGCAAAATGAAGCTTTATGCTTCAGTGGTTAAAAAACCTCATGAGGTTGCTATAACTGGGGTAATATTCATGAGCTCATGCATATCATTTACGTTAATAGTTTATAACGACGATATTGACACAGCATTTACTGCAGCCATATTCTTGTACCACCTGTAATTTAAGCGGAATATAGGGTGGAGTTGACTTGTGCAATCGATGTTTTATGGTTAAGGCTTTCTCAGCATTTTCAACCATTTTCTGAATGTTATTTTTAAAAATTGCACTGAAGGGAAGGCCTATAGGTGAAATTTACACATAAATAATACTTGAAATGGATTTTAGTCCAAATTTCTATAAACAATTTGCTTGATAATATTAAGTTAATGGAAAGGCCAACTATAAGGGAAAATTTTTTAAAAAACGTTGACTGAAATAATGGCTTTTAAGTGCAAGTTCCTTTTAGAACATAGAGGGATTACCAATAACGCAAATTAGTAGACTTCTTAAGTCTAAAAATTATTGTTGCTTATTTCAAAGATGTCTTAATTCACTTTTCGATGAGCTACTCCAAATTCTATTGACAAAAAACATGCGTTTCACTTCAATGTACTGCAGTTAGTTTGAATATACAATTATACTCTATGTATAAAAGTGAAATATAAACATACAACGTCTATCCTGTATGCAGTGGATTTTCCACAGGTGCATTTTCATGAGAAAAAAACAAACCACATTTTAGACGAAATTTAAATCCAATAATGCACTTTTGGAAACCTCGAGATAATAGCCAAATTTAATGAAAATACAGTCGTGGTTTATTTATATGTTGGCAAATATTACGTAGTTTGAGCTCGTTCCTTGGAATCATTTTATTCTTACTGAATTATACAGTAGTTGTACTTTTCTACGCTTTGTCATAAAAATACGAATGTTTTTATTCGTTTGTCCATTAGGGATAAATTGACGGGATCTATTGTATTGTATTGTGACATGTCTCAAGCCCTGGCCAAATCTGTCGTCAGATTTCATTGCACATGTAGTATCTACAATGAATAGATTTAGTAGCAGATCCTTTTCTTTTTTAGTATATGATAAGCTTTTACAGGCGCAAGATTGTGATTCTTTTACATCCGGATATCCGCTATACTTCGCTCTATTAGAAGAAATGACCACGACATTCGTCTTATGTCCAACACATCAAATCACGAGTGGATGGCAGTATAAAAACCAATAAACAATCCCCATATGTTTACGCAGTTTCTTATACTCCATTAAATTAGTTAATACATTACTATTTTCGACTGTAAATTGAGTTGCAAGAACTAGAAATCAATTGAGAAGATAGGAACACCATTAGGAATCCCCATTAAATAAACCCTCAAATGCAATAAAATGTAATGCACGATCGATGTACACCATTTGTGGTTATAGATCTTATAATTAAGCGAACTACCGGTATACACCAACGTTTTCTGAATAGTGCTGCATAGGGACCAAGGAAGCTGAAGACTGTCTTCCATGTTTATAATCCGCCCACATCTGCAGTACAAAACAACATAACAACAAATTGTTTAATGTTGTCATTCGTTCCAGAGAAACAGTCGATATGTTTATAGCAACGCATTCAAGATATTGTAGTTGTTTACATGTGTAATAGGGCGGAACGAAGCCATTCCAATTATGCTGCCTATTCAATATTTTGATCATTAAATTGGTTCTCAAAACCGCTTAAACACAACAGACAGCATATTGTGTTGGGATGTACAGGTCATTTGAAACACTGCATGAAATAGAGGACAAACTCGAGTACAGTTTTAGCTCCAAATGTCCACATAAGCTACATGTGTTTATACATGTATTCAAATTCTTTTAATTAAGTTTCTTTTTCTTTTTATTCTTTAACTAAATCCAAGCTAACCTAACAATGCCGTTTCTAATTTAGCTGCCCCTTCAGCCAGGCAATCACTGCCAGCCTACGAGCCTTTAGGAGAAGCCCACTTTCTCATAGTGTCTATGCTGTAACTATAGATTACAATGAAGTTTCCATAACTAGACAATAGCCCATCGATCGCATTACGCATTGTGGTTTTGAAATACTGCATGAAATGGACGACAAACTTTGGTATGGTGCCTGCTCCTAATGTTCAAATATTTATATTTCAACTCTACTTGTCTAATTATAATACACAAAAAAGACACATGTCCTAGCTGTCGGAATTTATCCTTTTAATTTATTTTTCTTTCTTATCTTTAACTAACCCAAGCTAACCTAACAACGTAATTTCTGATTTAGCTGCCCATACAGCCAGGCAATCACTGCCAGCCTGCGAGCCCTTAGGGAAAGCCCAGTTTCTCGTAGTTTCTAAACTAGAACCTTGTAGATTACAATGAAGTTTTCATAACTAGACAATAGCTCATCGATCGCTGTTTCATTGTGGTTTTCTCAGTCGATAAAGTAAAAAACGTTATCTAAACGTGGTCGCAATAGTGTCCTCAGATATTTACACAAGTTTTGAGTTCGAATCAACCGAGTGCAAAAGTCCAGATGTCGGCAGCGGAAGTCAGCTGAAGATCGGAAGTAAGCACGATGCAATTGCAATTGTCCTACCCATGCTGGTTGAGCCCTTGGGGCCCAAACTTCACCTTTTGCTGAAAGCTAATTGGATTTTCCCTTTAAATGCAAGAACGAGGATACAGCACTCGTACATAATGTATGCTATAATACAGATTTCTCCAGTGTTTTGAAAACTGAGCGTTTCAGTAAAGTGTTCATTTGCATAACTGGGACATTCTTTTCACGAATCTGTTTCTCTTGTCTTCAGGACGATACGAGCAGGTCTTAACGAATCCCACGATTGTGATAAATACATCGCCTTTGCAAGTTTTATAGAGGGCTCGTCCCCCAAGACTAGCCATGGATTGAGTTTTAACTTTTATCTGGTGAAACCTTTCTCGAAAGTGAAGATCTGGGAAATGGAAGACGACGTCCTTATCACCTTCCAGCGTCAAGTAGTCTTGGAAGAATAGCTTGCTGGAGATTCTGTCTCCCAGAAGAGTCCATGCTGAATTTTGGTATTTTAGAACGTGAGATTAAATGTCCGGAATAAGGCTCACAGCCATCCATCTTTTGCTTGAACTGATAAAAGGATTTCCAATATGTTAAAAAAGGTTGGACGACGGGTTGACAGTTTCAATGAAGAAGTTTTGGTCATATTTCTGGCCTTGTGTGCTCAAGAAGGTTTTGTTTGATTTTTGCATTATTTTCGTTTGCCCAGAAGCAACTTTCACGATTGACCTCTCGAAGGTCGCATGCATGGTGGACTTGAATCAGAAATGGATTTGCACTAGTGAAGATCACGGATTTAGAACCTGATTTATGCTGTGCAATGACTTCAACGTGACTTTAAAATCAGCAAACAACAAAATTTAGCTGTGCTACGGAATATGCTCTGATGTACATGTAGCACAGACGCTATGCAGGGTTCCCCCAGAAATGAAATTATCAACTTCCCTGACATTTCCAGGTTTTAAAACAAATTTCCCTGACCACTGAAAATAACAAAATATGACATATGCAAATGCAAGTTCAGGAGATAGATATAGATTTTCGTAAGGTGACCGCAAATTTATATTATTTTTTTTTAAAATCTATGTAAAATGTATTATTGATTTGTTGAACTTCCCTTACTTTTTCAGGCATTTTCAATTTCCCTCACTTCTCCCTGGTTTTCCAGGTCTGCGTTAACCCTGCTATGATAAAATGGGCTTCTTCTTATGGCTTGTCGGTTGGCAGTGATTGCCTGCGGTTAGGGCAGGCAATATAAAGTAATTACATTCGATGTGTATTCTCGATAGGTTAGGATAAACACAAAAAATATACGCAAAAAAAGAAAACAAAAACAGAAAAAAAACAGGAATAAGATACACTGCGAGAGCTAGGAAAGGGGTCATTCTTGTCTACGTTGGGTTGAAATAAACATATTTTGTGCTCAGGGCATTTTGTGAACATGGCATATTCCGTAATATATCCTTTATTTGTTGTCTTTTCAAAACAGAGGAAATTTACGATATGAAAGTTCGAAGAGTTGGGTCAAAGTGTATCAATTTAAAACTGCGAAATTTGAATATTCTTATTTAGTGATTTTTGGTGAATTTGGTTCACTTCATAATATGAATGTTTTCTTAAAGGAGTTGGGCCCCACTTTAATCTCGCTACTTACAGTGCACAAATCTATAAAATGAACCCTTTCTTGGAATCTACCTTAAGTGCACGTTGTAAACTTACAGCATTCCTCGGTGAAATTGACATCTTTCAAACTCGCACATTTTAGGGACAGTGTTTTTTAAAGTCCAGGTGTTAGCACGCCAGGGCTTTCGTGAAATATTAACGAAAAGCGTCAGGAAATAAAAGGCACCTGGAACGTACATCATGAATACGTAATTTTTACGCATAACTTAATTACGCATCACAAACTGACATCTGTTCATTTCCTAGAATTAGGCAGCGAAGTAACAGTGCACTCTTTTAAGGTGAAAGGCTGCTGGCATACACAGAAGTAAAGGCGTTAGAAACCTCATGGGGGTATTCGCTACAAAAAATTAAGATGGACAGGTTTCTAGAAGGGAGCAACACAGATTGTGAGGTTGATGTATCGTAGTTCAAAGAATGCACGCATCCTGCCTTTCATGCTTCAATCCTTGCATTAGGAAAAACATCAACAAAAGTGTTTTATCCATAATGTACATGTACATGTATCATGCATTTGATAATGGCACCTCTTGGTATAGGAAGCAAGTCGAAATCTAGCAATAATGATATCGTGTGAAGATGAATCAGGGCTCACTCAGAATTGAAATTTACACCTTTCCTGACTTTCCCCTGACTCTTCCAGGTTTTGAAATAAATTTCCCTGACCACCCTGATCACTGAAAATGACAAAATATGACATATGCCAATGTATGGAATGCTATATTTATTGCTTGTTATACTGGACATTGTATCTAAATAGTAGATAGAATACATAAATTTACATGTATATTCATAAGAAAATAGCAAAGTTAGTTAAGTATTTTTGTGAAATTAGCAATCTCATTACAATTTTCACGGAATTACTTGTTATCCCTTGATTTTTGTGTGCCAATAACTAGCTGTGTAAAATGTATAATTAATGTGTTGGATTTCCCTGACATTTTCAAAGTAAATCCATTTTCTCAAGCTTTTCCATGCCTACCAATTTCCCTGATTTTTCCAAGTTTTCCAGGTATGGGGGAACCCTGTCACTAGTTGAAAACAGATTTCATTTTCATTATGCAAATTTTCCACTGAAACTTTGTTTCGTTCGGTAATATCAACATGCACGTGTACGGTGTGTATGATCTTGAGCATGTGTCGTTGTTGTGCAGCTTATAACAGATCTTGCATACTGCGGTTTTTCGTATTCCATTTGTTTTAAAACTAATGCATGCAGATTCCTGGAATCCTTTGATTTATTATCCTATTGTCTGATATAAACCATTGTGGTCTTTAATGCCATTTTTCTTGTCAACGCCTTATCTCATTGAGCAACGAGTAAGTTTTTTGTGATTTGTTCCAAGAAAATCTAGCTTATTATCATTCACTCCGCACATCGTAAATGTTTGGCTGATTTCGTCTAATGCATTTTCTGCGTTTCTCCCTTGTTGGGGAACTCGACATACACGTACAAATCTATTTCTACAAAACAATGAGGGGATTTGGCAAACGCAGGGTATTGCGATGATTGCATTATAACATACTTCAGCATTTACATACTGTATTTATCAAATAAACTGCGTGCCCAGAATTGAGCTTTCATGTTTACATGCATTATTACGCTGAAAGGCCATGAACTTTTCCCTTTATTTTACCGGAATTTTAATGTCAAAGCTACATCTTGGAAGATATGTATCATACCGACATTCATGTTTTTGGAAATTTCAACCAAACCTGTCATGAATTTAGAATGAAAATGATGAATCCACTAATATATTAAACTATTCTAACTATTATAAAAAAATTTGAAATTGAAGTATACTGTATGTGTAATGTTAGGCTGCAGAATATATTTCGCATGCATGTGGAAAACAACTTTACCAATTCCGATAAAACTATAAATGGAATTGGGCTACTGAAAAGCTGCTAAGCAATTAATGTATAATCTCAGAATAAGCCACAAATAAACTTAAGTATGCTAGTTATCGATGCTAGCGTTCCAGGAGGATTAGTTGGAGCTTTAAGGTGAAAATAGACTAAGTATATTATTTGGAAATGCATTTTGCTCCTAAATCCCGTTCGGCAATTTTTCTTCTTCAAGAATTTGAATATCATTCGCTTATCTTATCGAGGGCGATTTTTTTTCCATGCAAATGTCATTGAAGGGGAAATTTCAGCGTCATCATTTTCAGCGGAAATGATAGTAGTTAAAGATTTGCATGCGGATGAAGCCGCTTATTATGGGCTATTAGTTTAAAGTCGGAAGCTGTAAATAATGAGTTCCTCTTTATAATATCCTAAGATGAACTAATGCATTATTTATCAGCTTGAGCTTATTCTCGCTCTTCGAGCTTTGGCATATTTAATTGAATAGAAGCTGGCAAGCTCTTAGCATTATACCAGAGACGTCCAAAAAGTTTCAGTTCCATGAATCATTCAAATACTGCAGTTTTTTCTGCATGGTTGAAAATTTGCACATGCTTCATATAGCCTCATTTCATTTGGACCAGAAAGACACTTTTAATGGATAATTGTGATAATCGGCAATTAATGCAGTTTGTATTTACTACGGCATGCGAGTAAGTTAGAAGTATGATCTCATATTAGTTCACGGTTAAAAGCATCTGTATAATGCCTACTAGCTATACGGGCTATGACATCTACTGCTAATATCCTATTAATGTAATCACGATTTAAAGTTTTAATCAAGTGGATCAAGATTTTAGGCACAAGTCCAACTAGAATTCAACCTACTGAGCGTATCAGGTTAAGAGTGTTCAATTTCACTCTGCCCTCAAGCGACATTATAGAGCCGATTTACTATTTGTCTGCAGCTGAAGAAGAATATAGTTCCCCTAAAAAAGTATAACTATTGAAACTAAAGTATAACTACGTATATCTAAGTGTAACTATTGAGTATTTCCAGTTAGAAATTCATCCTAATTTAAAAAAACTTAAAGATAAAAGACGAATATAAATTCGCAAAATTCAATATCGCACGAGCTAGAAGCCCAATTAGGGCCTGTTTTCATCAGAAATTATAGCAGGCGTATTAATACATTCCGGTATCAAATAAGTGATGAGGTTCAATAGGTCCACCAGAGGGCAGAGTGAAATTTAGCACTCTCAACCTGACACGTACTATGACGTGAAAATGAGCAAACTCACGTTCATGCATTTTACCAGCAATATTGAATTACTGAATAATTCGGGTAATAGGGTACATCTCTTTTAAAGGTAAATTCTCGATAAAATGAAAAAAGATAACGAAAGCTATACACGTCAAAATTGTTATTCCATGGCACGAGATCTGCTCTCATTGATTTGCAATGTTACACGTGACGTCACACGTTTTCGTCACGTCCACGTTTAACGTGGAGCTGAAACTCTCTATTGCTCATGATAAAACCAAAATGGCACGAGACAGTTGGTTTTAGTCAACAAATGGCGCTATGGTAGATTTTATATCATGAGAATGCATTACTTAGCAGGTATTAATAAGGGAAAATAAGATAAATGCAGTTAGGAAATACAGTCAATTACTTATGTTTTATCTTCCGGAAAAAACACGGGTGGGTATATTGAAATAATAGCATGTGGGTGGAACTTAGGGAAACCTCGCCCTATATGGGTGTAAGCTAATCTAGAAGATGTGTATTTACATATACATGTACATGCCAGTGATAGGAAACAACGTTAATATGCGTCGAGGTACACTGCATGTAAACACATGACGCGTATGATCAAATAATAAATGTTGGATCAATATCGCCAGATGATAGATCGCACAGTGAGTTACGATAGGCTATAATTACAAAATAAATCAGATAATATAATTCGGCAGTTATCAGGTTTAGGCGATCAAGTTACCAACTACAAATTAAAAACAATTTATGTTTAATACTTGAAACTGGCTTATCGTGCTTCTTCTAATTACATGTACATACATGACTAAACAAATACAATACCACGAACTGTTTTACAGTATGAATTAGCCTTTCGAATCGACTACTGCAGTTGACAGCTTGGTGCCAAAAAGCTAGTTCTGTTTATTAACTGCGCACATGTCATATAATATTATGATTTCTCAGCTCAATGGCCATTTTGCTCCTTCATATTACCCTTTATGTCTGATAAAATCATCAAATCGTTGAAGATTTAGCGTATACACAAGAACAGTAAAAAGTTGCAAAATCTGAATGCTCCTTTTGACTGCAAGTCTTTTATACATGTACATGTGCCGGTACATACAGCAGTTTCAATTGTGAAATTGGGAAATACAATCTTCACTGATGAAGAGGTAGGACAGAGTCAAATTTTTATGCGAACAATAAACTGGGTCTAATATTTCACAACTCATTCAGCAGGGTTCCTACAGATTTATTAACATAAATACCCTGATTTTCTAAGGTTTTCCAGGCTAAAAACTTGTTTTCCCCTGACCTTTATAGTTTTTCCATCGACCAATATAAACTAAAAAGAAACTGCCCTTTAACTCGTACAAATAATGCTTTTAATCAATATGGATATAAATGACGATAATGATTGAATTTAGATTAATAAAGGAATTTACACAACATCAAAGAATTAATGCACTTTTTTAATATGGATTTTTAATTAGGCGTACACAGCTGCTCGGGAATTTATTTTCATTTTTCAAATTTAGATATTGTCATAGTAGAGCCAAGTAGAAGGACCCAATCTGTTATTATGGACCTTTATTTCACTGTGCAAAGGGCCACTTCACCTAAAAACCACAGTACCCATCTTAATCGATATATGAAATAACTTCTGGATTGAAATTATAACTAAAATTTTTGATATCCCTTGACGTTTTGAAACATTTTCAAAATTCCCCTGACTTTCCCAGGATGCCAGGGTTCTGTGGGAACACCGAGTCAGTATAATGTGAAGTGCATCAAATTATAGAGTATTTTTCGTGGAATTTATTTCGTTATCACAACGATCGAAAAGGCATGTATGAGGATAGATTTAGAAAAATGCGAATGTTTAGTAATGAAATGCAAAATTTCATTGCATTTTCGAGATGAGAAATGACACATTTGGAATTTTTACAATGTATGAATTTTCATTATATAAATGGAGATACATTTCAAGTCTGAAATTCTGAGTAATGATTCCTTTTAAAAATGTCAAAAACAAGCTAATTAAACTGTTTTGGCTAATTTAAATTCAACCTGATGCCCACGCAGCACATACACTAAGCTCGAATTCCACCTGATGCTCATAATTTACTCGGTAAACCCAATACCATTCGCATCGCATTATACGCCTAGCAACATAATACAAACAAAATTACATGTATATCGAGAATCAATATTTTAGCAATGCTCTTTTTTTCGTGCAGACCGATCAGAAATAGGATGCTGTCTTCAATCGGTCTCTATAAGACTTGGCCTATGCGTGCAAATGTTATTTTTGGGCAAATACGAGAATTTAGCTGGCTTTAAACTGGCATCTTTTCCCTCCTCCTGTCACCTTCTAGAGATCCTGTGGCAGGCTCTTATCGTTCTGCAGCCGACAGTCTCAGGTAAAGTGCTAGGAATACGTGTACATCCACTTGTGTATATTGATTTTTTGTTCTCTCAATGAGAGATAATGCAAAGCTCTATACATAAACGATTCGAGAGTATTCAGCATAGCCAAGACCATGGTAACGTTCCGCCCCACGAGATTCCCAAATACATACCATCCGTGCGAAATAAAAGCGAAGGAAGATGTAAAATAAGTAGGCCAGGACATGCAGAGCACTGCCATTGATTTTAAAGTACATAATTGCGAGAAGACATTCTACTTGGAGCTCTCTGGTGGGGAATTTACATTTTTTCTTTCCATTCCAATGTCCATTTCCATTTCCAATAAAATGGAAATGGACACTTGGGGCAGGCAACATAAAGAAATGCCATTTTCAGGTCAGTTTTAGTTTAGGTTAGGTAAGATTAGCATAAAAAACAAAAAGATAACCAGAAAAAAAACATAAAAAAAGATAAATTCAGACAGCTACATGTATGTCCAGATGTCGTCCTTGCCTACTTGACAAGTAGGATCGAAATATTTATATTTTGTACACATTGGGAGCTAGTGTGTTTCCAGAGGAATTTTGAACTCTGTATCAGTGAATTTCGCGAAATAAAACTGTATTATTTGCTCAAACTCAATAACATGCATTTGGCAATCCCATGAGTTCCTTGCATTACATTTCCAGAGAAATGTATGCATTCGATACATGTACTGTGCATGTTACACTACATTTTCCCAAGTGAATTTACAGTACATGTATGTTGACTAACGCTTTAGGTCCAAAAATAGTGATTGTATAAAAAGGTTCTGTGCAAATATTGATGTACTGCTCAGTCACATGCAACTGTGAGTAGTATGAGCATGAATATGAGTTTTATTACCAGATCGACATGTACCTATTCAAGTGAAGTTATTAATTTGGGGTATAGCATAATACACTTTAAAAATACTTTGATCCGTAGTTTTGTTTTCAGCTTATTGAAAATGGATGTCATGCTTCCTCTGTGCAGAAGTCAAAACTACAGAGAATGTTGCAGAAAGTGCCTCGAGGTATTTTTGTCGCTGGTAAAACTCAGTAATGTCAGAACATCATTTTGCGCCCATCGTGTATCGCAGATATATCGTTGTAGACATAAAATGTTTGCTGCAACGACATATGGATAATGAAGAACAATCGACTGTCACTATTCAGATACAACGAACCGTTTCTTGATGTCCTTTTTATTATATATCTTACTGGAAGCAAGGCAATGGATTTACAATAATGCGATTTTCTTGATGCCGTTGATCGAGTTTGCCGACGTGACGGCTATAATTGAATCAGATTTTCATTTCTTCGATTATATATGACATTGCCGGTCCTCCATGCACACGGTTACTTTAGACGTCTCTCAAGTTTATGGATCGTACAACTAGGAAAAAAATCCAGAAGTGAAAGTCCCCTAAATGTTCTGCACTTATTGGCCACGCATTTTTCAACTTCACTGGCAGTTAAGATTGTATCAACGCTCGTATTTTATCTGGGATATAGATAGGTGGAAGGCATTTATATCTGGAGGAGAAGATAAAGGGCATAAACCGAGAATCTAGACCCACACCTATATATGCGCAGCAATGTCAGACCTATGTTGAGACAGTTCAGGTTGCTATATGCTCAATGCTATATTTGTGCACATTGTTTCCTATACTGTATATACGTGCTGCTTTATTGATCCAACGTGATATAAGACGCGGGTGTGGAATAGTTGATCGTGGTATAAGATAACTACAACCGCGAATCTTTTTCAGAATAAATTTAATAAGATTTTCATGAATTTATGGTCAGCTCAATGCAGGCGAAGCTATGAAAGTGCTTCCTTGGGTTCAAAAAATGATCTTGTGGGAAAAACAAATACAAGTAATCCCTTACGATTTTCGATGCGGACTGGCATCATACTTATGGATATTTCTTCACCAATGACCAACGTGTTTGTGGCGAGACAAGTCGACCATGAACAGCCTAGGTGTCAAGCATACGCATGATCGATTTCAGAGCAAAAAGGCCTCAGAAAAACAAATGTTAGGGGACATCTTAGTTCATTGCTCAAGAAATCCGTGTTATATATTTTTAATTTCTTAAAAGGTTTCTCAGTTACTTTCTTATGGAAGCCTGTAAACACATATAAGCGATGTTCGTGTGCTACAGGGTGAATATACATGTATGTGTATTTTGCTGAACCCAGTAATGCCTTGAAAGCATTAGTGGGTCTAAACACAGGATATGCTAGGATGAAGTTCTAAACTCGAATAAATCGATTTAAGAGCATGTTTTGTGAAAGTAAACACTACGGTTGATTTGTTAATGGTTTCAAAGCCTTTTTGAATTCACCGCTAATCTGTGGAGATTGAATAAATTTTGTTTGGGTCTTCATGTTGCAGATTCTTTTGATAGATTAAACGTGTTTACTTTCAAAGATTGAACTTAAGGACTAGTAAAAAACTTATGTTATCCTAGTAATCTGAGCTTTAAGTCGATTTATGTGTAACCTTAAATATTCATATGTACCTTAAATACACAAGTACCTTAAATATGCACACGCCCCTTTACATACACATATACATTTAAATGTATATGTAACTTAACAACACGTTTACGTCACATACGTTCCATCAAACTCGTTTGATGTAAAAAAAATGAATATTGAACAATGTACATACGGAAAATGTTAAATGAAAAGTCTAAAGTGCTTTTGACACGGAGCATGATAATGCTCGGTTCGTATACCTATCACTTAAATGCATCTTGCAAAGCTGTTTAACGCAAATAAAAACACGTTAATCGGTTGTGATATTTCATTTATATGATGCCTTAGAACTTGACAGCGTAATGCATTTTGGTTCTTAATGGGTGGAACTTAAATATGTTGATGAAAATACAGTGCTGTCGTTAAGTAGAGAGAACTGCATTATACAGGATGATCATAAAGTCCTCCCCTCATAGCAAAAAAATAATATTAAAAACTGTTAAGAATTACAAGCACCAAATACATTAATTAAAAACTAGTTGTTCTCACTTTATACAAAATTTGTTATTGTAACTCTGACAGTAGTATAGGATAAGTCATTTATGGGTCCAAATTGCAGAAACTTTTATCCACTCACAAATTTTTAGCAACTCAAACTACAGAAATGACTTATCCAACTGTTTTGAACTTAGCATACGAAATTATTTGAAATTTTCTGCTGGAATAGCAGTGATAAATAATGAAATTCGATTTAACAAAAAAATCGTTTTATTAACGCAAACTATTCAATGTTGACTTTTCCACAATTTTAATCCAGAAATAACTTCTCATATACTACTTCTAAAAACTGTTCTGGAATATATTTTTGTAATGAGGGGAGACTTGATCACCCTGTATAAAAACTGACATGTATTCATAAATAATGAAATAAAATTAAATAAAATAGCGTCTATTTCGAGAGAAAACGTCGTAAAACGTACTTAACGCTGTAAGTAGCATTTATGCAGACAAGCTAAACGTCCATTTATATATATGTGCAATGAAATAATTTAAGCAAATATTCGTTTGAACTGGTCAATGGAAGTCGAATGGGCTCACCCGTGCTAATTTACTTGATTTATTGGGTTACACTGATAAAGTTGTGCATATTTAATTACCGTAATAGATTTATACGTCTAATTTATTACAGTCGTTCTGGTCTCACAAAATTAGACGCATGGGCTATTGTAGGTTCAATCAGAAACGAGTTTTTCTACAGCTCACTTTATGGTCGTTCTCTTTTGAAATTAATAGCGTGGGACTGGGCGAGCATATTGGCACGCCACGCACGTACCCAGTCCATTGCGTGGATTGTGCACTAAGAGAAAGCAAATACGGGATAAAGATTTAATCCGATGAACATAAATTATTATTATTATACTTATGGTATTAGTAGAACCGCTCCTCCGCCTGGAGGCATTTTATCAATTCGACGCAAATTTAGCGTGAGAAGCTGCAGGTGAGCAGGCCTGTGCATTAGGGCCATTAAACTTTACAACCCTTGCTGGAGCAATTTCCCCCAATCGATGCTATGTACTTTTGGTCCATTTTAGAAATATGGTAGCATCAATTCATACTTGAGGGAGATAGCTTTAAGCACTTTAAAATGTCATATTCGAAGAAAATCGGTCGTTTTATCCAATTTCAACAGCCTCGCTAACACACCAGATAAACTTCGATATGGTCAATGTGCACAAAATGTCTTTTATTTAGTTGTTTTCTGTTTAACTTTAACTAATATAATCTATGATTCAGCTGCCGCTGTCACCAGGCAATCACTGCCAGTCTCTTACAGTGTTCATGCTGCATTGCTGTGCAAGATTATCGCATAACCTCTAATTTGCATATAAAATCATGAATACAACCTGGTTTTTTTCAATGCCAAATAGGCTCGACGAGTTCATCCGAGCATCAGGTGGGCTTACACGTTGCTGATTACTGCACATCAAATGACGTTTTTGTAATGTCGCCATTTTTATTAATTCAAGCTCCACATTACGTGATTTCACTCCATAAATACCTGTTGTGGATCACGTAACACAATAAGTTCATATTACGTGATTTTTAATTTGGAAAATGGTTGGTTGAACGTGACTAACGATTGCTGTCAAACCTATTTTTATGAATATTTTTGTTATTAACTAATCATGTACATGTATTTATGTAGCGATGACACACACACAAGTTCTTTATAATCTTCGTGCTGTAATGGTTAATAAATTTCAATTTAAAAAAATTAAATTAAAATACAAACTTGACCCTAACCTATTTTTTATGAATATTTTTTATTAACTAAACTCGTACGCAAAGCTCTTTATGGTCTTCGTGCAGCAATTGTTAAAGAAATTTCAATTCAAATTAAAAAAAAAATACAATTTAACGTTGACCATAAACCACGTGACTCTAATCTGATGTACAACTTTTGAGGTTAGCGATGATTTTGTACGGCAGTGTAGTTCTGAAAAAAATTGGCGACAATTTCGAATGTTACTTTACCCCATTGACGTAAAATGCCATAAAAAGCGGGCAATCACACATGTCAGCACTGCTTTCAGTGATTGCCTACTTACGGGGCAGCAGTAAAGTAAAGTTTCTCGAATTTGGTTTCGCTAAGTGCCATCGCCCAAAAGCGGTGGAGAAAGCCATTTGCTAGCAGAAATAAATGTTTTCTTGGCCTAATCGCTCAATTTGGCATTTTTCTCGATGGCTGAAAATACAAAACTGCTTCTAAGATTGTCGCCATTGGAGCCAACTTAATTGTTTAGCAAGCCGAGCGTGCTAAGGCAACGAGACAAAGGACCAAAAACGCTCCAATAATGAGTCTTTGTCGCTTTATGGCCCGAGTGTCTGGGCCCCTTAAAACCCCCGCCAGGTGGGAAAAGGCGTCCATAATGGCCCATTGCATGACGGATCGATATCGGTGGGGCAATGCGAGTCTGGCCTGTTTTTGTGTTCTGGAATACAGCAGCCAAAGTACAAAATAAACACCGGACTGGGAGTACCTTAATGCCCGACCTAAGTTCCGTTCTCGTTTTAACCTGTTCATATTTTATTAAACACGTGAAGCACTCTGGCCTATAACAGCGCTGCAAGCACGCACTGGGGAAAGTCCCGTCTATAAAACCAGTACCAAACGGTCGTATTGGTGCCAAGTTAGTGTCGCTGCCAGTGCGTATCATTGTTTGGCTTCATGTATATTTTGAAAACGGGCTCCAAGTGGCCATTACGATATTAATCGTCATTAACATTCATGTTCCATATTAGGCTTGGAGCTTGAGTTCTAATTGGAGCTGGAGAGTGGAGTAATCAATAGACTGTTTCTCTGAAAGGGTTGGAAAGTACATGTAAACTCAGAGGAGGCACCTTATAAATAGTTTATGGCGTAAATAAGGCGTCAAGAAAAACTTAATGTTTTTCGCGTACAACCTTTCATAATTTGCATTCGAGCAATTAGTAAAACGAAATATTTTCTGGGACACGACGATTTCGAATGCATTTTTAACGTAATGCATTGTAGGCCTCTGTGAATGATAGTGAATTATTTTTAACAGTTTTAAAACTGTCAATTACTTATAAAATGTAAGACTTTGCATCTTAAACTTTAAATAACAAGACAAGTCAAGTGAATAGAAGATGTGTAACCAATTTCAGCCCTTTAGGACGCCGCGCCAGTAAATCGGTTAAAATGATTTCGTAAAGGTGGTAAACAAACAGATGAACAGACACAAAGGTTGTGAAAACAGCTCGATTTATAATGCTATTCTATATAGAACCCCATCACAGTATTTTGTCGAAAAAGGAATTAACGTTACAAGTAAAATTCAGTTCGTGTCACTGTGTGGTCAGAGTCCACTTCATTGTGGACATGCTTTATAATTTATGATACTAATTTATTATTTCTACAGCACTAATTTATCCCGTTGTTAATTTTTAACAGATTTGAGCCGCAATAGGGATCATAAAACGATCAAATTGGCCAGGAAGGCATGCAGGATGCAAACTGGCCCCACCTGGTGGTCAACTTTAAAGTTGGTTTCAAATGTCAAACGTCAAAACGGGCGACACTCAGTAGTTCCATCTGCCTCGCTAGGTGTTTTTCTGCTTTATTACTGACGTGCATGAAAATCGAGTCTAAGACGCGTTACTTACATGTACAGCAGTATTTAAAAAATAGTAACAGCTGCTACACAGCTAGAGACTTTAAACATGACAGCGTTTTGGAATCAATTGGCAGATTTGCCAAGTTCACTTGATTCCAAACAATGGAATGGGAGCAGGTGCAGAATCCTCAAACAAATTTTGAAAAATTAAAAACAGAACAAATAAGTCGTCAAAACACTTACGTTTCTCACACAAAACCTTTTATAATGCGTATTGGTGCAGTTGTTAAAACAAAATGCATTCCGGGACGCCATACCACTGTATCGAACGTATTTTGTCTACTCTTAAAATTGTCAAAAACGCGAAAAAAGAGCGACATTTATCCATAATCTTTTAATACAATCAATTTGTAATGCAAAATTAAGATGTGACCGAGTTTAATTTTTTCAACCAATCATCTCTCAAAGTTTTTCTAGAAATTTTCTAACAGTGTTTGTTTTCGTCTAGAGGGCGCTCTCTAGCGGCAGAGGGCGGAAACATCACTACTGGAAAATTCCAAAAGATATGCTACATCAATTCAATCCAAAGAAAACTTTGAGAGATGCTTGTTTGATATCACCAAACTCGACTTCCATATCTTTAATAATAAAGCCTTAAATCTCACGAATTCATGGTGACCTAAGAAGTACCTATGACTCAATTCAATTCAATGCAGAATCACTTGGGAGGTACATGTCGAGAACTGATAGATGTCTAAACAGCTTGGAGAGTTTTTCTATGCTTGTGCACCATATCATGATTACATATCGAAATACAACACTCACATTGTTTTAATGAAAGTGTAGCCATCATTTGCAATCACCCTATATTTAGCACAGTATATTGTATACAGGTACATATCGGGCTTTAGACGGGACATGCATATTGCATTCTGTGTGCAAAAACACTGTCTGGTCCAAATAATACAGTAAGAATTGGGTCAGCATTTTATGGGGAAAACAGGCCCTAAAGTGGTTTCTTTGGGAACCCATACCCGCCTGAACTCATTCATTTAACATGCTATCTCATCAGCAGTATGAAGGGCTCATCCATTATTGAGGCACGTACATTGTCTATTTTTTAGTCGTTTCAAATGAAATAATAAATTTAGCGATTGCGTTGTTCCCTCGATACCCCATCAGCCCTGGCCTCGTACTTTTATCGATTAAACTTTTATAATAACTGGCGCCTGGTGCAAACAGGCATTTTTACCACATGCCAGCCTGCGGAGGGATCCGTTTGTTGTATGTTTATACAAAGGCAACCATTTTTCTGTATGCACGAAGGAAAAATACCTCAAATTTCCTTTGGCGTTGGTGTGCTGGTGCTGTTCAAAGACATTTTACGAAAGAAATTCCTCACCACCACTTCCAAAGTAAACCGAATGACCCAGCAGCACTTTGCCATCGAAAACTGCGGCAGCGATATATCAGACCTGTCAGCAGGCTTTCAAAAAAATCTCAGAAATTTTCGCATGGATTATTTGGAAATCCATTTGAGGACCTAGGGGCAACCAGAGGCTTGTTGCATGGCTGCCTAATGCGATGTTAGCTGGGAATAATTTGAATAAGTGCGCGTGTCTACGGTTTAGGGTAGTGAGCCTGTTACACTAATGCTCGTAAATTGGGGCAGTTTTTTCGTGTATAAATGAGGCAATTTTTTCGTGCAGTTTTTTGGCTAACAAACTGCCTGTTAGCTGCAATTGTTAAATCATCATATTCGCCTATAAATGCAATCTGTTGCTTCTCTTTAAAAGACCAAAATGACGACAGCTTCAGTTCAGGCTATAAGTTTGCCCATTGCTTGCAAAACCATGAATATAAAGTTTATCCCAAGCGCCATAGAACGCCCATAAAGCCCAGCGTATGAATACAAAAACATCACCACTGAGATCTATATTTAAAATTTACGACTGCAACGCACTTAAGCACATCAACAGCTCGAATTTAGTGTGGTGTTAAGGCGAGGTACCCGTAATAAGAGCGTATAAATTACGCGTCACTTCCATTCTAAAGACACCTAGCATCGTTACTGTAAATCGGGGTATGTTAACAAGAGCAAGTTGATAGAAAATGATGCTAAAATACGACAGTGCTAAAAGTTTAGTGTGGATTTTACAACATTGTACTTTCATTAAGAAGGAGTTCGTTCCACATATACTGTATACTAGTTGACATTGAGATGTCAGCTGGATATATACAGGGTGATCATCAATTCCATCCCACATTACAAAAATTAATTTTAAAAAACTGACAAATATAGAATAATTCCTAAAGTATTTTATTTCATGAACTTAGATTGTAAGGGTAGAACTTTAAAATAACCCTGTAGAATAGCTACAAATACTATATTATTTATTATATTTACCCGTACTGTTTACATATTATGTATTTGACTTGAAGATGGCAGCTGGAATTATAGAGGATGACCGTAAATTCTACTGTATCCCTCATTACGAAAATTAATTTTAAAAAACTGATAAGTTTCAAAGAACAAGTTTTTGACAAATATAGAATAAGTATTTTAGTTCCTGAACTTGGTTTGTTAGGGTAGGACTGATCACCCTGTAAAATAGCTCATAATATCCGAAGTATGTTACTTCCGACCGAATAAAGAATATGACATAAAATAAAGTAAATAGTTTCATTCTGCTACATAAAATATGCATGCAATTATTTTAAAAATGATTCCCGCCGTTTAGGTTGATTTGAGACACCAGGTTAGGCCTAATTTTCACTGTGGAACCGAATTTAATTGGCACTATGCAGCAGTCGCGCTAAATTCATGCATACGTCACATACGTTCCAACAAAAGCCCCATGGAGCCAGTAAATGATTTCCACTAATTAAGTGAATCATTAATTTTAATTAAAGTTAGTGTTTTTTTTTCTAATTGGGCTTTAGCTTTTCAAGCTTCGTTTATTATGCGCACCAAATTGCCGAAGCTTTGTGTTTTTTGTCGTGTCAGGATTTTTCATATATTATTGATGTCCCCATTCACTTTAACATCACGATTTGCCATAATCCAAAATGTTATAGTGTAAAATGCTTGCAAGATTGATCACGATAACACTTCAGCTTGTTTTCTTGTTATCCTTAGGGTTTTAGGCAATATACACTTCGCCGTTTTCCCAATATTTAGACAGGACGAAATACTATTACACAAGTATGTAAGCTTATGCTTTATACAATACATGTATCTGAAAAGCAATGCATGTGTTTGATGAAAATACGCTGAGATCACCCTTTCTGGTATGATACTAAAGTGGAATGGCTACATGTATCATTCAAAACATTTGGTGCAATTTGTGCAAAGACAACAAAAAAAATTCTGAGGAAACATGAAGATTTGTACATGAGTTTCGTATAAGTCCTACATTACTATCATGAATTTGTGCAGATCGCAGGCATTACCTTTAGGCAGGCAACCATAAATCATAGTTTAAGTATCATTTGATTTCACCTACTTGTGAATAGTCAAAGTGCGTGTGAATCGGCAACGATGAAAACGCTGCTTATCGATTTTCGCAAATTCTGTTATGCATTATTTTCAAACACTATGGTTTGGAGCGTTTTAGCGAGGTAACATGCAGCACAGCGTCGCACCTCTAATTTGAAAGTGCTCAACTACTGCATGGCTAGGTATGAGAAACGTGCATGCTATAAATGATTTATCATAACAATGGGGAATTCAATTTCGATTAAGTCAGTTGACATGCAACACTGCTTCCTATAGTATGCGCATAGAGAGTTACTATAATACTGGCGGAATTGTACTGTATTTACAGAGCAATGTATGAGCTTGTAAATAAATAATGAAAGTACTTCAACTGAATTACATTCCTCACCTAGCAGCGCTCGTCAGATGTCCTAATGACCCAATGCCATTTACATGTACATGTATGATGCATTTTTCAGGTTGAGCTTGGGTTGTACATGTTCTCCATTAACTACAGAACATTAAAAAGCGGGTCCATGGTCACTGTGGCGAGAAATAGGGTACTGGGCATTACAACCAAGGCCGTTGGTCAGTTTAACGAAGCACACGTGATATTTTACCCTGACAGTGTATCCCGATAATTGCGGTTAATGCAGCATGGAAATGCGTCATTAGGGGGTGTCAATCCCAAAAAAGAATTGAATTGGAATTGAAATTGAATTTGACTAATTGGTGTGCTCATTTGCATATAGCAACCAAAACCTGCCAAACCGGTTTTGGTAGTCATTTGCGGATGCACACACCAATTAGTTAAATTCAATTTCAAATCCAACTAAATTCTTTTTTGGGATTGACACCCCCTATTATTGCTGACTTTTTGAAAAATTACTGACAAGTTTTGCAATGAATTTTTTATAGCCGAATATTTTTTTTAACAAATAGACGAAACGGTGTTTCAGCTCAAAAGTTTATTAAAGGGCACCAGTAAACATAACACCTGACATTTTGTATTTACTGGCTGCACTGCTCAATGCATTTGGCGCCAAAATTTGAATCCTCTCAACACCATTTCTGCTCTAGTTTTATAGATTTTATTACTAAATATATACTATTTTGTTTAATAAGTACAATTGCGAACATTGGGATCTAAGTTGATCTTACGGCCATCACTTTTTTGTTAAAATCATAAGATATAAAAATGGTTATGTTATTTACTCGATTTCTATTCATGTTTCTAGATTTTATTACTACGCAGATGTATTATTACTCGATTCTTATTCAAATCTAATAGATTTTATTACAAAAATTAAGCAAAGAAATTAAAAGTATTCCGGTTAATGTGGGCAATTTCTAAATATGAGATTCTAAGTCGATCTAACGACCACCTCTTTTTTGTTAAAATCATAAGGCATGTAATGTTGTGGTATTTGCTCGTTAAAATTTGTACATCATTTTCATTACACCGTGCACCGCAATCTGCGTATTGAATCGGGGTATTCTTTTATCAGTACACCAGTTTCAAGCTACCACAAAACAAAAAAAAAATGCCACAGAACGATTCCCCAAATCGTGTTCAATTTCAGGTTACAAGTACTGTACATGCGGTGTGGATTTTTCGATGCCACGTGCTGCGAGCGGTTACTTGATAAAGATAAGATGGGAAGTAAAGCTCGAGAGAACCGTTGAACTTGAAGCGGACATCGAAGATTACATCTTCGATTTTTTCACACGACCCTATCCGTAATTAGTTCTGAAAACAAAAGCTGATCGGGTTTTTGGCGCGAGTTGAATAATTGCATCAAATCGGAGAGGAAACACGTCCGGCTTATCTCTGTCAGCCACAAAAACAAATAAACGCGCTGGCAACCGACCATCTTTTCTTGACTTCCAGCTCAGCAGCCTCTCTAATTAATCGATCTCAGGGGTTAATTGATGAACGTCGTTCAAGAAAGCCTGGATCTTCCTCCCAATAACAATACTTCCTAATGCGGATAATCGAACTCGCTTATCGGATCTTCTGTGCGGCTAAACAGCAGTAGGTCACGTTGAGCCAGGCACGTCAAAGGGATTTAATGGCGGCAAATCCGGAAGATTTCGGAACTTCCGGTTGTGGCCACAATGCGCAGGAAGCGAGACTTCTTCCATTGTCCATAGGTCACGGGGGTCAACCGAGGCCGATATATCGCATTCATCTATCATTTTCCGAAATCTCAAATCATGATACCTTCGAGATGGCAACAGCTGTGTCAAATTTGCTTTTCACAGATGGTTCGAGTGACGTGAGCATTCCAGGAAACCTATTGTACGTCGCGTTTTGGGTTCGTGCGAACCTAACATTTTAACCGTTAAAGGTAGGATAAAAAGTTCAATTAGAAAGTTGTAGCCAAATTCGTGCATTTGCGACATTTATTTAACAATTGTTAAGACAAGTTAGCAGGTTAATTTTTCTCATGCATGCAAGCAACCATGCATATGAATGCATTGCGGAAACCTAGCTATCCTTTATTGGGTACCATGCCAGTTTTTAGTTTATCATTGACGTCATAATTTGTGCACAAACAAAACGTCCGTTTAATTAAGCTTAAGTATGCATTAAGTGACCATTAATTGTGTATGACGTGAAATACAGGACACTATACGTCGCAGCGAGCTGTCCTGCCATGCATTCATGCAATGCATGGTTGCATACATCGAGAAAATTAACTTGAGTACAATGTCACAAATACAAAAAAATTTGACTAGTGTTACGCTCAACAACTTTCTAATTGGACTTAATTGTGTCCTATCTTTTAATACAGTGGACTCCGCTTTATGTAATCGCTGATAATGTTATCATTGGTTTATTGTTATCGAAATCGCCAAGTCCCGAACGCTCGTATACAAATACACAGTAAAATCACCGGTTATTGTAATCAACAATTCGCTTATTGTTATCATTTTCCCTCATGGAGGATTCGTAAATCGTAAGGAATGAGAGTTTTGTAAGAAAATTGTTTAAATGATGTCCTATCTGCTATGAATATCGAAACTTTCGAGGAATATTCTTCGAAATTTTCGATATTCATTGAAGAAAATATTCCAAAAGTAACCTCAATCGCTAAATATGACACTTAATTGTCAGGCTGACTGTGAGTCAAACCTTAGTTTAGAAGCCACCAAAAAGTGAGTAGTATAGGAGAAGTTACTTCTCCTACATGTATACTGCTAAAGTGCTGAGATGACAGCAGCACTAACAATTTTAACTGTGAAAATTTCATTAACGAAATTATTCAAAAAAATTGTAAGCAAACAAATATAAGTGATTTTTAGCTGTAAATTGCTTTGCAATGTTAAATTATGTGATGTATACAGTGCATAAGAATTAAAATTAAATAACGATCACAATGTGATCTCAATAAGCGGAGTCCAATGTAATTAAAATTTAAATTCGCACGCACCAAGAACGTGACGTGCAATGTCACCCGCAATATGCATTCTGGAATCATCACGTCACTCTCTAGTCAACTGTGAAATCAGATTTAACCTAGCTTCTGCCATACTGAAGATATTCGAGAGACCAGACATACAGTATGCCTCACCCGGTATTAGTAACTATAGTACTCACGATGAGTCTATGAGCACCCTGCATATTGGGTAGACTGTTGTGTCAACCCAGTTCTTTCAGCGCCGAGAGAACTCAACAAAGGTCAGAAGATCGGTTTTATGGCCCATCATTAATACTGCCTTGCCGTGAATTCCCTAGGTTCACCAACAAGAAGCCCATCAAATTGAGAACAGAAGAGACGATAAAACCAGCATCGAGTTGCTTTAAAATAACGCCTTCTCATTGATTGGTCGACGAGGCAATGTACATGTACGTCGGTGTCAAACGTTACACCTTTAATGACGAAGACAAAGAAAAACGAAAAACCCGATCGCATTCCAGCGCACCTGGTTAAAAATTGAGTCTCCCACAAGGCCCTGCGGGGGAAAATTATTGGCAATTCCAATCTCATTTGGCAACATTGCGGGGTAGCATTTTCGCCATAAAACCCAAATAATTTCTCTCCACCATCTTCGCCCGCAGTCCAATAAATTCAGACATACGCTATATACTGTATGTAAAAAAATAAAAAAAAACTTCCTTGAGAGGATAAAAACAATAACGTCGTCATTACGTGGTCGCATTTCTGGTTCCCAAACGACCTTAAGTACGCTCTACGAGCTAATTTATCGAGTTTTCCGTTTCGAGACGAGTGCACCATCTCCAATTTCCCAGCAGAAATAAGTTCTTCAATGTGACTGATTTATTTGACAAGAAGATGGATTAAGTGAAACAGAATTGGAAAAAGAATCACAATTGGCTGCGTGCATTTTAAGTGGGAGTGTATTTTACACCGGATTTCGCTGTCAGCCCTTCCCACCACCACTTTCCAGATAAAAACCCCCATTACGTCTGTCTTGTTTCCTCACTTTCTTTGTCGTGCCATTATCAGTTTTCATATTTGCAGAAATTTCGTTCTCGAGGCAATCTCCCTCCCCGGCCTAGGCATATTGCTGCGCGATTTGAATAATGCAATCACTTTGTGTCTGGACTGCTTGAAAAATAGATTTTTCAAGCCTGATATGAACCGATTCTCTTCTTTCTCTCTTTCTGCAGCTGATATTGGAAATCAACACCAGCGTCGCCTCCTTCAGAGACCTGCTCATCAACATTGGCCAAGCAAAAGACTGCGCTGAATTGAGGGATAAAATTCGCAAAGTTCGAAGGCAGTGCGTCGACGTTTGCAAAACCACAAATAAACTTCTCCTTCCTCAAGTCCGAAGGTAATAGCAATGAGATTTATATAAGATGATCATGAAGTCCTTCCCTCAATACAATAAAAAAAACTTTAGTTGCAAGTAGTAACTTTTTTATTACAATGTAGGCCTCCTAAAGTTTTTTATTCCATGTAGTGTTCAGCGCAATTTCGAAAGAAGGTTAAACTCAAAGAGATGTCCGCACTGTAAAAATTTGCACAAAGTTGTTAGCAGTATATTCTTCTCAAAAATTGTGCTGAATTTAAGGGCCTCCATATATCTATATATGTATCATTGGAAATGCAGATCGATAGGTTTGAACGCAATTCTTACGCTAAACAAATAAAAACTTGCGTCATATTACCTGTTGTTTTATTATCGTTGGCAAGTTAATAATTTCAAAGTAAATGTAAATGTACATATTTAATTAAAAATGATATTCGTATTTCACCAAAACAGTTTGCAGAAATGTGACGCTGTTGCATAATATGGATCAGGTACTAAACAAACAATCACATTTAAATTAGAGAAAAAAAGCACGAGGGAACAGCATCTAGTGACACATTTCTGTAACCATTTTTGGATAATTTCATTTTTAATTAAATATCTAAATTCGTATTTACTTTGAAATTACGTAGGAATACTTGCCAAAGATAATAAAACAGGTAACATGATGCATTTTTTTATTTATTTAGCATTAGAATTGCTTTCAAAACTATAGATCTGCATTTCATAATGCATCTCTTTTTCTGTGTAGGTACGATTCTCGATTACAGCGCCGCCTGTTAGTTCTCCATGTGAACCAAATTCATGAAATAAAATAGTTTGAATTCCTCCTCCTTTTTTCAAAATTTGGTCCTTGTAACTCCAAGTTGTTTTAAAATCATTTTTTGCCATAAGGGTAGGAGTTAATGATCACCCTGTAGATAACGTGGCATGGCATCAATTTTAAGTCTAGTTGAAATTTGCATCAATTTATAGGCATAATGGAACAATGTCTCGTATTTCATTTTCTTAGCTTTAACCGGTTGAAGTTTGCACATTCCATGGTTCAATAAATGGTTAATTAATTACACTAAGTGAGTTAATTAGGTGTCTGGGAAGATTTGGCAGCCCTTGTTTTGTTCCTTATTGTCTGAAGCGACGTTAAATGAATGTAAAGCGTGGAATTAAGACGCACCACCCTTAAAACTCCCTGCAATGAGAACTTCAATGAAAGGATGAACTCATGCAAGAGCCTTTGAAATTGCATATTGGCATTTTGACAACAAATGGCTGTGTAAGTTAACGCTGCCAAGCAACTACATGTATAGACGACTAACTTAAGTGATTTTTTTACGAGTGCGGTATCTTCATATGGTGGTAGACAGGAAAGCTAAATGCAAATGTGCATTTAAAGGGGAGGGATATTTTATCGTAATTCTAGGAAACGAAGATACCACACGCACGATTATAAACTTGGGCTTTGCGGTGGAGGATTCTTACAGACTTAATTAGATGTTATTAAGCTACGTATTTCTTTTTCAACGATGTTACATTATTGGGGGGAAACGAGATTCTGCTGCAATGTGAATTTGGCAAACGATCCAAATTACAATCCTCTTATTCGAATCCACTTTCTGCATGCATTACTAATATGCGGTGTAATGAAAAAGATGCTTATAATTTCATTCACCTGCAATTAGCTGGAACGAAAAGGCACCGTTTTAGAAAGACAAATATAAGAGAAAATAAGCTTGGAAATTGCATTTCATGAACTGAAGAAATCGATAGACTAGACATGCTCGACAAAGAAGGAATGAAAACTTTGTCCACTTTACTTCAAAAGAGTTATTTCTGCAATACAAGCCGGAAATAAATACACAAAAGGCTCAATAAAGCTATTCTAATGTCATTTTTGTGTTTTCATTTTCTTTTATAAGCCGTTCTAGCGCATTGTAGGAAATCCAGAACGTCTTGCGCTTTGAATTTTCTAATATTTGCCCGAAAAATGTTTAGAGTTGCAGATATTTGATTACGCATACCCTTAAGTGCTTTCCAAGAACTGCTTTAGCAATACTTGGCCAAGTTTACCTTACGTCACTGCCACTTAGCATTATGCATCCAGCAGTATATTTGCTTAAAGCAGTGTGATCGCATTAATTCTTGATATACACGTATGTGAAAGTGCAATATTTTGGAACAAATGATACGAATTCAGCCCTTGAGTTTGAACAAACCCAAACTTCAAATCAATTCATGATAAGTATTTTTAGATTTAAGTTGGAGAATTGCAGTTTTAAACTATCAGTTAACCATCAATTAATACAGTCTACTGTATGTTTAACATGAGATTGTACATGTACAGGGTTCCCCCAGAGATGACATTTTCAACTTCCCTGACTTTTTATGTTTTATAAAATTTCCCTGACCACCCTGACCACTAAAAATGCAAAAAATAAGACATGTTATTGTAAAGAATGCTATATGTATTATTTAACATATACGTGAAAACTGAAGATAGAACACGAATTTTCGCAAAGAAACGGCAAATTTAAGATTATTTTTTAAAATTTCTTCAACAGATTGTGTGTCATATCGATATTCGTACTAACCAATAACTATCTATGCAAAACTGTTATTGATCTGTTAAATTCCCCTGACGTTTTCAAAGTAAATCAACTTTCCCTGACTTTTCCAGGTTTTCCAGGTTGAGTCAGGGTGAATAATGTATATCTACATGTGTATGAAATGGAAAGTTTTATCGATGCTAAAAACATAAAAAAAGAAGGCATTGTGAAGGAAGCTTTTTCAGACAATTTTTTAAGCTTCTATCCGGGATTCAATTAATGGTTATTCATACATTAAATGTTTGTATAACCCAATTACAGAATAATTTTCTCATTTTCTAATACAATTTTCATGAATGACATCTAATTTAGAATTGACATAGCACAAAAAAACGCTTGATTTGGTTTCACTCGTTCAAAGTAAATTTTTACAGGAATAGCACAAGCCATTCATTGTCAGCTGCATTATAAGCCCTTGGCAGGTGGTTGTTAATTAAATTCTCGAAGATTCACAAAGGAATGAATTTTGCCAATAACAAGTTTAAAGTCGACCAGTGACACACAAAAGGGAGTTTCGGATGCGATTTATTGCGTTAATTCTGCGGTTTTCAACGCTAGACACAGCTAGAAACATTTTGAGAACATATGTTTCTCGGGAAACATGATTCAGCAAAAATGATTCTATCCGGAAAAGTCCTGGAAGAGTTATGGAAACATGTTTCCACAAACAAATGTCCACATCACCAGCAGTACATTAAAAACAAACAGGCCGAAATATGTGTGCATAAACCTATATTTTACCAGAAATGCTGCAGTTATTGGCAATTTGGTATAGATGATGTGCAGACGGAGTGCCCCATTTTTTAGCCTTTGATGATTCTCATAGCAAAAATCAATTTCCCGGACCGAATCAATTTCCCAAACTTTTCCGGACCATATCAACTTCCCGGTCTTTTCCGGACCGAATCAATTTCCCAGACTTTTCCGCACCGAATCAATTTCCCGGACTTTTCCTGATCGAATCAATTTCCCCGACTTTTCCAGACAAATCAATTCCCCCTGACTTTCCCAGACCAAATAAATTTCCCTGCTTTTCCAGACAAATCAATTTCCTGACTTTTCTAGACCAAATCAATTTTCCTGACTTTTTCAGGTTTTCCAGACGGTAAGTCAACTTGTTTAAATAACCATTTTGAGTCATCAATTCTTTTACCTGCTGTATTTGTGTCCTTTTAAACACTTTCCAGCAGGCCTGGATTGATGTCTAAAAAACCTTGAGTGTTTATGTACATTTGTACATTAACTTTGATCAAACATGTGTTGAATAGAAAACTCACAGCATTCTTAAAACTGTTGCCATATTTTATAGACACCCTGTACAATTGTATAATCAGAAATATTTGATCTAATGGTAAGAATACGCTTGACTGCATTAAACAATCGGCACACACTGATTGACGGCGTGATGAGTAAAGAAAAACGACTTTGGGTAATTTACCCAGGTTTGGGAAGCAGTTCTGTCTTCTGATGACGCCTTTACATTTCAGTGTCGAGGAACAGCAATTTAGGGACCACAATTTCCAGCTTCAATTCCGAATTATTGTCGCTCTTAATGAATTCGCAACATGTTACCTTGACAGGATTGTCAAATTGTCAAGTTTCGGGTGCAGCAGATGGATTAAACGATCCATTAGCATTAGCCAGGCTTCCTTCAATGGGGGGGGGGGGGCATTATTGCCCAGAAAAGCTTCCAATGGCCTAACACTGACCTTGTGTTTTTACTGGAGAAAAGTCTACATATATGTATATCTGAATCGAATTGAGCAACCTTAGCAACTACACAGACGAATCCTACATGTACAGTATATCAGCAGAGCAAAATTGGTCCATAATAATGTGTGTCTGCAGTAGTTCGTCTGTTTGCATCAGTGGGTCATGCAAGTGCATCAATATAGTTCACTATGTTTTTTCAGTGCTTCTCACGCTGCGTATAATTCAATAAAGGACTATTAACATCTACACGCTGCTAAAACTCCCCATCTGTCTTTTTCTCACCGCTTACTTTGTCATCCCATGCAATTACACAAAGATACTCTGCTTTTTTACGCAAACTCATCACCATTCCAGCGTGGCCACGTCCGGAAATGCGACCAGACATTATTGCTGTTGTTGCTTCAGTATAAAAAGCATCGATTCTTTGTAATGCAAGGATGAGTTTTCTAGTGCATCCTCCTGCCATTCGCATATGGCGCTGTTTCAACAACAATTTCATCTTAATGCGTACAAGAGGCCATATGAAGCGCTCCGTCAAAAATATAGGCCAGATATTTTCTCGCCAATAATCGATATTTATACGACCTGATATGCACCTGAACGCAACTTGATATGTCAACCATCTTTTAATAACTTATTCGATGGCGTCTTGGGCGGCATTGCTTGGCGAAGGAACCCAGGCAGCTATCATTCGCATGATCAGATTGAACACCTGTTTTTTCCCAACTAGATAAAAGCGCATCCTCAATAAGAAAGCAATGAATTTTGTTGGGTTTTAACGAACGTGCATCATTAACACCATCTAAGACGTTCTTGTGGCACCTGCTCCCCAGCCATTTCCTGATAGGCTGTTTATCAAATTAGCCTCTGGGCAGCTCTAATCAAGTCTGCCGATTGCCTATTATTTGCTATGCCCTAATAAGATTCCAGTTGCAAAATTGATATACGATCGTATATACTGTATACATGTACAGTATGATTCGATGCTGCAACTTGAACCTCTGAAATGGATACTGTATAAACATGAACACAACAATACCTTTGCTCTTGTACCGCTTTATGATACCAATTTATCAATCCCACGCCTTTGTGCAGTTTCAGTCGATTCATTGTGAAGAAACGTTATGAAAACATATGCTCATACTAATAGTACTAATTTATCAACCACGTGCTTTGTGTAGTTATGGAAACAGATGCAAATATTTATAACAAGGTTCCCCCAGAGATGACATTTTCAGTTTCCATGACTCTTCCATCTTTCAAAACAAATTTCCTTGACCACTGAAAATGAAAAATATGACATGCCTATCTAAGGCGTGCTGTATTTGTTACTTATTATATACAAATAGTTGATAGAACACGCATTTTCACGAGGAAACAGCTTTTCTGATTAGTTTTTTTAAAAATTTATTTTACAGAATTGCTTGTCATCGCTTGATTTTTGTGCTAACTAATAACTACATGTATCGATGTAAAATCTGTTAATAATTTTTTGAATTTCCATGACTTTTTCAAATTAAATCAATTTTGACTGACTTTTCCAGGTTTTCCAAGTCTGGAGGAACCTTGTATGGGGGAACCCTGTATGGTGGATAAATGTTTAGGACTACCAATAGATTCGTGTACATGCATATGCATGTATAGTAGAATTATCTACATGCACTAAAATTAGAAGCGTATAATTTGACTATGCCATGAAATACATGTACACGTATATACCTGCTGGCCCCTTGTAGATTTCACCTAACGTTAGAATAAGTTAGGTGAGGTTAGGCTAGATTAGGATAATCACAAAACGACAAAATACAGCTGTCAAAATCTTGTCTACTAGATACACATGTAGGTTGTAATATACAAATTGGGCACATTTGGAGCTGATGTACATACAACAGAGTATATCCCATAATTTAAATAAATGATAATATGTTCAATTATTTAATCATAGGTGCTTATCACCTTCCATCAGGCCTCGCTATGGTAATCAAGCTTATCGCAAGAATCAATTGTGCGTGTTTAGTGTTCATTAGTTTGTGTATGTTTTGTGTTAGATTTGCTCTTAAGCTTTCTGAAAGTCCAAATAATTTGATATGCTTGATATTCAACTAAAGATGGCCGTACTACAATATGCTGCAATGTCTGGTTTTCTTAAGCCCATACACCCATTTCTAACCTTTACTTCAGATGCGGTCGACCTACATGCACATGCATGAGTCTGGATATAGCATGAATTTCATAGGAATGATTAGGTTGTTTATAAGGTTTCCCTCTTCCGGAAAAGTGGATGATGTCAGAAGGCCTTAGATCTCAGGAGGAAATCTTGCATATATCGGATGATTTCATGAACTCGGTCCCTTTTAGCCTAGGTTATTATAGAGTTCAATTTATGCGGCATTTGCGAATGATTTATATGCAAAGGTTAGTTTATAACGTATGCATGTTCGTGCAGGACTGTTTCCCACTTTAAAATCGATACGTAACATACATTTTCATTAACGAAATTAATAACATGGAGACAGTTGGGGTGAGCGGGATAAACAGAGCATGACTGCCTAAAGCTCTATGTGATAAATAAACTTAGTGCGCTTCAAAAGACTGATTTCCAGGGAATAAAGTACGTGTTCAAATTAAGTATTAATGCAGGCATAACCGCAGTAGAACTTTAGTGTAAACTGACAAAAATGTCCTGCAGTCCCGTGCGTTGTTCCACTCTTAAAAAATCGGTAATGGAGAAAGCCACCACAAGTAGAGCAACAAAAACTGTTGAATTTGTCCTTTTTGGAACAAAATAAACAAAGCAATAGCTCGTGGAATTTCCTAAAAGGAGATTGCAAACATTTGATTCAAAGATGCCAACCATTTTTTGTAACGTCCTCCAGCCAATGTACATACTGTATATACGAATTATTAATTGGGCTATCGATTTCCAATTCGAACGAATTCAACGATGGCAAAAAGTAATTCGTTCACAAACAATGTTTCATGCATTGAGCAGATATGATCTTTTGATGATCGGAGTACAAAGTGACGACTGCAAATTCAGCGATGAATTTATTGATTGCTATACTATCTAGATTCCGAGTAGAAATAACATTGCGATAATGTATTCGCAAAGCTAGTACGCAAAACATGATATACAGTAAGGGTTCTCTCAGAGATGACATTTTCAACTTTCCTGACTTTTCCCTGACCTTTCCAAGTTTTTAAACAAATTTTCGTGACCACCCTGGCCATTGAAAATGCAAAATTATGACATGCCAATGTATATAAATGCACATAACCAGGAGATGGAACACAGCAGATAGATTAGTTTGATTAATTTCTTTTACAGAATTGCTTGTCATCTCTTGATTTTTGCGCTAACCAATAAGTTGTTATTCAAAATCTGTTATTGATTAGTTGAATTTCCTTGACTTGTTAAAAGTGAATCAATTTTCCCTGACTTTTCCAGGCCGTTTCAATTTCCCTTATTTTTCCAGGTTTTTCAGGTCTGGGGAACTCTGGTATATCACTCTTTAAACAGCAAGTGATATCGTTTCAATTCGTCAATGTTTAGTGCACTTTCTAACTCTCAATATTCATATTTCGAAATTTATACAGTAGAGGGCCGCGATTTCATTGCATTTTTATTAAACTGGCAAGGTCTATAGACCATTACAACAGGAAATGAGTCACGTGATATTAGCCGCCATTACATCAGTTATCCATCTCCGAATCAAGCTTCAGTTTACCAATTCTTCACTGTTTTCGGCAGTTTATTTCATTTTAATTAATCTATTATTATGATGGACGATATTAATGAACTTTTCTTAAAACTATGGAATTTGCATTAGGCGATTAAATAAATAGAAATAAGTATAAAAATTAAATAATAAATATTATAAATAAATATAAAAATTAAATAATAAATATTATAAATAAAAATCAAAATTAATAAGTAAATTAGTGTCATTTAAATATACAACATATTATACCTCCTTTCATAAATTTGCCACTGTTTTTCTAACTTTTTTTTCCCGTTTTACTGCATCAATATCCAATAATCACATGCAAGGTCGTATGCAAATCAGCCAAAGGATAACTAAAGCAATGGCGTTTTTGTAATTGTCTATAGCATTTGAAATGGGACATTCTTTTTTCAATTTATCACTGTATGCATTTTGACTGCTTTCCCAGCTTTTAAAACCGGACACAGCTTCAGGACTTTCGGACTTTCGGACTTTCGCTGCCATGAAAATTCCAGGACGTCCTTTATGGATGGCCCCTTAGTACAAAATTTCGGCAGTTTTTATTTTGCTAAATTTTGATTTTTGATTTAATTTTGATACAAATTGTGCTGTCAAAGATGATGTCATCTGGTGGGAGTAAGTTGAAATCGATGACTAACGCTGACACAGTAGGAAATGAGGTCTGAAAATCATGATTTCCTCTTCTGACACACTACTTGAACGTTCCCAACATTGTCTCACCGTAATGTAGTGAATTGTATTGAATTGAATTGGGAGCACATACCTGAGCCAGCAGCTGCTTGTTGCTCCTGGTCAGTTTCTCCTTTTCGACTGCCCAATACGAAGAGTCCTGCGTGGATTAACGAAATAAAAACAATAAATGAATTAATCCGTTTGTAGCGAATTCGCGACACGATGCAATGAAAATGCACTGGTGAGTGTTAGTGTTGGAATGCCAACGAGTGAAATGCGACGCCCACAACCGATAGCTCGTAAAAGCAGTCGTTGGGAGTGGTCGACTATAGGGGTCACCGATGGGGTCAAGCACAAATCGTGCCATACCTGACACCGTTAATTAAGGCTGCGTGGTGCACAGGGGGTAATTTTAAGGTAAGGGGTTTTGCCTCGGCCTTGATTTCTAGGAAAAATCGAGCTGGTTAATTCAGACTAGTGTCGCCCTCTATATCGAGATTTAACTCCTGACAACATACCTAAAAGGCGAGCATAAACACCTAGCATTTTTGTTTTAAATTTCGCTAAAAATAAACACAGTATAAGTGAATGTAAATTGACAAGTATCGACAATGAGATGGGAATATATTCCAGAACTAAGCTTACACGTTTAACCCTTTACAACATATAAATCAATACTTTTCATACAAATT
This sequence comes from Kryphioiulus occultus, assembly GCA_034687865.1. Taxonomy (NCBI): domain Eukaryota; kingdom Metazoa; phylum Arthropoda; class Diplopoda; order Julida; family Julidae; genus Kryphioiulus; species Kryphioiulus occultus. Next base: position 68,058 of record JAQGAF010000197.1, read on the forward strand.
TGTCCTAAATATTGGATGAAATGTCAGAAAGGGTTAAACTGATGCCAAACAATGTTTTTTATGAACAAACCATACTCGATATTGCAATTTATCGAATTCGATTTTGGTTCGATCGAATTCGATTTTGGTTCGATCGAATTCGTTTTTGGTTCGATCGAATTCGATTTTGGTTCGATCGAATTCGTTTTTGGTTCGATCGAATTCGTTTTTGGTTCGATCGAATTCGTTTTTGGTTCGATCGAATTCGATTTTGGTTCGATCGAATTCGTTTTTGGTTCGATCG